>PVKU01005126.1:0-129929 GCA_004027475.1 Anoura caudifer | reverse complement strand
AATGGCCGTATTTCTTTTTTTTTTTTTTAACATTTTTATTTATTTATCTTTAGAGGGGAAGGGAAGGGGAGAGAGAGAGGGAGAGAAATATCAATGCATGGTTGCCTCTCGTGCGTCCCTTGCCAGGAACTGGCCTGCAACCTAGGCATGTGCCCTGACTGGGAATCGAACCTCGATCCTTTGGTTCACAGGCCCGCGCTCAATCCATTGAGCTACACCAGCCAGGGCAGAAAATGGCCGTATTTCTTATCCTGCCTTGGATCTGTAATACTGCTCTTCTGCTGGAGGATTCTTCTTCAACCCTAGTTCTCTCTGCTTTCTTGACTTTTCCTACTGCAAGTTCACAGGACTATTTCTTCAACATTTTCTCCTTTTCAAGGCCTCTGGCCCAGTTGATAAATTTTCTCATATAATTCTGAGAAAATTACCTGGGAGAAACTGGTGTTCCTGTACACAAGTTTAGGTCCCTGGAGAATAGGGACTCTAAAACAAAACATATTGGGAAGATCAAATTCTGACCCTGCCTCATGTAAAGTATTAATACAGTGGGAATAATAACATCTGCTTAAAAGTTGTTCTGGAGATTACAATGAAATAATACATTCCAAGTAGCATACATTGTCACATTCCAACTTTTGACATCTGTCTTCCCCCTACTCCCTATGAGCAAGGAACTGTGATATGGATCTCATCCAGACTGTCAATGGTATTTAGGATCTCAGATTTGGAACATATGAGATATATTCCTATAATTCCAAAAAAGAAGGTATAAGGCCTTTCTTAGTATCTTTAAATTACTCAGGAATAGTTTATAATTTTTTATTTATATTCATATATTATTAACAAAATATTGGGGTTCAAGAATTTAGGAATAGAAACTTTAACAGTAGACTATAGGGCAGCACTTATGTTGATGGAATCTGAATTCCTTTGAGAATATTAACATTTAGCTTGTGAAAGCTCTGCTCCTTCACATTGACTTTTTATTTTTTAAGCAGTTGTAGGTTCACAGCAAAATTGAGCAGAGTACAGAGAGTTCCCGTATAGCCCCTGTACCCACACATGCGAAGACTCCCTCACTATCTATATCTTGCATCACAGAGATATACTTTTTATAACTGATGAAACTACACTGACATTGTTATCGTCCAAAGTCCACACTTTACATCACAAGGGTTCCTCCATTATGTTGTATGTTCTATGGGTTTTGACAAATGCAAAATGACATGTACCTACCATTATCATATTATACAAAGTAGTTTTACTACCCCACAAATCCTACAGGCTCCACATATTCATGTCGGCCTTCCAAAAACCCCTGGCAACAATGGAAAGTTTTACTGTCTCTGTAGTTTTGCCTTTTTCAGAAGGTCATATGGTTGGAATCATAAGGACGTAGACTTTTCAGATTGGCTTCTTTCACTTAGTGAGATGCATTTGAGATTCCTTCATGTCTTTTCATGGTTTGATAGCCCATTTCTTTTTAGCTTTTATAATATTCCGTTTCTGGATACATCATGGTTTGTTTATCCATTCACATACTGAAGGACATTATAGTTGCTGCCATGTTCTGGCAGTTATGAACAAAGCTGCTATGGATTTCTGTGTGCAGGTTTTTGTTTGGACATAAGTTTTCAGTTCATTTGGGTAACTACCAACGAGCAACAATTGCTGGATCATAAAAACTCCATTTTTTGTTGTGTCAAAATTCATTGTCACTGCCATTTACAACATGATAGATTAAATCTACTTTTGAATCAAAGCATAACTTTCAATCAGATGGACTTTACACTCAATTAGAATGCTGCACTAAACAGTTGGTTATTTTGAACAATATGGGTGTCATAATTCCAGACTCTTTGGTGTATTGAATAGTATGCCTCATGCTTCCAGTGCAGAAAAATTCGCTCCGTATCTCATGTGTCATGATTTTCAAGGGTCACACGCCAACCTATATGTCCTACCAGTGCTATGCCTACTTAAACGGCACTTTAAATGTGAGTGATCCGAGCATATCTACCGAACTGGCAGGACAGGTCTGACAGGAAGATATTTAGAGGGGGAGATGAGGATAAGCATTCTCATTTGGGAAAGGATGATCCTGCGTCAACTAGCTTATATATAAATATATGAGAGGAGAAGTGATTTTGAAAACAGCATGATCAATATCTCCCAGATGTGCCCTATTACCTATATCCCCCCTGCTGGGTACATATCAAGGGCAGTGGAGAGCAGAAACTATATACTAGAGCTCAAATTATTTTTTTACTAAAAATTTTATAGAACAATGAAGCATAAACAATCTTATTTCAGGAACTCTAGACCACAGTGTAACTGAAAGGAGAAAGACACACTTTTCCCCACCTAGCCACAGATAATCCGGCAGATTGAGCATTGAAACCAGTCTCTGGTGGAGCCTGTCAGCGTGCTCATCTATTGTATATACGTCTGTAGGAACAGGAAGGATGTAGTAGTTACCAGGTAGAGTGGCAGTGGAGCTTGGCAGAGCAGACTTGTTTGAGAGCACGCGTGTGTTAACACTTGGCAATTTTCAGCCATTAATAGTGAGACTTCATGGGAGGGTAACACTTGGATCTGTGGAGCAGCAAGATGGGAGGAGCCTGGGTCCCTGGATGCCATCAGGATGCCACCCCGGCAGTCTGGTCCGGGCCATCTCTCTCCACGTCATTCAGTGAGAAGGAAACACAGCCGTCTCTGTCTGGCCAGTGTTATTTTGGGTATCTCTAGGTTCAGTGGACCGTGTATTCTAGTGGTATCGCTTTTTTTCAGTTAGCGCCCCGCCCCCACAGAGTGGCCTCCTCTGCGAATCCTCCTTTGCAAAGCCCGCGCCCTGGTTATTTTCTGAGCACCCATTGACTCCATTTTCCTGTGAAAACATACTTGTCATTTAATAAATTCATTCAGGTTCTATTAGGGTTTTCTTTAAGAAACTGAAAATTTTATGTGGTTAATATTATTTACATTTTAACAAAGGTAAGAGAGAAAGGTTACGTTAGGGAAAAGAATGACCAACGGTAGGGATGTCAGGCACGGTGACGGCCTGTGGAGGTGGCACATTTGTGCACTAAGACCTATGGGCTTCCTTCATGAACACCCTGATTGTGCCGCCTCCACCACTTCACTCTTGTGTACGGCTGGCCTTGGGGGAAGAAATCCCCAGCTGTCTCCCGCAAGTATCCTTCGCAGCAATCTCAGTATATTTTCTGCAGTACAACTAACATACTGAATTATTCTGCTCTGAAAACTAAATATTTTATAACATATAAATCTAAAAAAATAAAAATAATACTGTAACAGGCATTCACATGGTCAGTACTCAAGGGTGCTCAGGTAGATACAGTTACAAATATGTTTAATTCAAACCCAAATTAAACTAGAAACTGTGTGCCTGCTGGCTGCATCTTCCTTCAGGATGTTCCTTGTGAGCCAAACCGCTGTATGATATAAGATGCTTTTTAACAGTGTCTATCACGTGGTAGGTGATTAATGAATACCACTGAATGAATGATGAATGACTGCAATGTGAGCAATATTGTTTGGTAGGTAAAGCTTTACTTAAACTTCTTAGGCATTTTTTTAGTCCCTAAGAAACCTTGTGTATATAAGATTGACATGAAAAACATGTCATCTAGAAAAAAAATTAAAAATGAATGCTAAGGGGAAATGGTGGGGGAGGGACCCAGAAAATTATAAGAAGGAAAAAAAATGATAACTCACTTTTCACCATTAACACTATAGTCCTAGAATACAATATCCTTTGTTCAGCAGCAGAGTTTATTTAATCCCACTACGTCCAGTCTGAGGCGTCAGAAAGTGGGAAACAACAACAATTGGGGATTAAGGGCATTTATTTTCTCCACAAATGGGAGAAAACACAGGCACAATTGCTGGAGATTTGTAGCAGTAACTCAGGATGCATAAAAGATTCATAAAGAAGTGCAGGTAATAATGTGATAAGCTTCAGGTGGGTGGTGTGTCATTTTACTCCTTGCAGTGCGAGTCCAAATAGAAAGAAGGCACTGGCTTCATCTTGTAAGGCTCATGGAAGGCAAATCAGTCACTGCTCCATTCAAAGGAATGGGTTGATTTTCTATTCATTGAATTCTGTGCGTCTGATACATTGCCTATGATTTATTTTTATTTGCTGAGCTTGTTCCCAGTTGTATAACCCAGGATACTCTCCTGTTGGTTAATATACAGTCTGGCCAATGGGCGGAACTCATTCCCTTCTTTTAAAGAAGAGCATGCCTGTACCTACTGAGTGCACCCTCACCCCTGGTAAGGAGGGCTCCCTCCTCTCATTGAAAATGCTCTTAGAAGACACCATCCTCACTGCTTAATGCAACAGTGTATTCTCAACTTGAGCTTTTGGTGAAGCTGAGTTTGGTGCTGGTAAATGTTTAATAACTGGCTCTAACATAGAGGTGGAAGGGGGGAACCCTGATTTCTAGCATTTGTCAATTTCTGAGGCATAAATACATCTATTCTGACCTATTTCATGTTGCCAGTGTGAGGCCACTGAACCCAGAGGTGGAAAGAGATGTGCACAATTGACTCTCAGGACCCAGTCAGTACAAGCCAGCTCCAGACATCACTTTCAAATACTGAGATTTCTCTTAAGACTGTAGACATAGTAGGTCTCCCTGATGGTTTTCCTCTCTATGGAGTCCCCACAAGGGTTAATATATATATTTGCTAAACTTTCTAACAACCTGCTCTCTGCTCCTGCTGTTGAAAATGATCATCTGAAGCGTACAACCCCATCTGCTGTCACCCCTTCTAATTTTCTCTGTCCTCTAATTTAGTGCTTGACCACCCCCCCCCACTCCACTGCCGCCTCCCTTGTGGTAGCCCCACAAAGACTTCTCAGGGACTCCTGTTTCATTGTGAACTGTCCTTCATTTTTTTGTCACTAATTTCCCCAGGATTACCTAAGTCTGAAAGTAATGTGTCTAAAGACAATGGTACCCTTTTCCAAAGAAATAAATGACATTTGTGCCTTTCGCCTTATAAAATGAAGAGAAGGAGTCAGAGAACTGCCTTCTCCCTACTGCCCCTCCTTGGCTGCTGTTACAGTAATATTTCTAAAACCAAACCTAGCTTCTATAGTACCTCTTTTTAAAAAATATTATTTCTCTCTCTCTTTATTGCTTTCATCTTCTGATTGCCAGAAAAGGCACCAATTTCTGGTGACCAGATCAATAATTATTTTCTCTCCCTTTTCCTTTACCACTATGAATTTCAATAGCTATTTACTTCTGTAAACACATTTCTGGCTTATCCCCTCATATATTATTTATTCCAGTGAAATCGAAGTTTCTGTTTTTCTCGAAGTGAGTGAACACATTTTGTTCACGTCTATCTCAGTTGATAAGGTGGTTATCCTTCACCTGGACACTACCCCATTTTCTGCCTCATGCTGTGCTCTAGACATCTGTCCGTACTCACTGTGTCACCTAGCTCCCTTGTCCCCTTGCCCTCTTGCCCCCTTGCTTCTCATTATGATAAGCTGATGGCAGTCACAGCAGGAAATGGGAGAGTGGGATGAAAAGGGCTGAGGGCTTGTCCTCCTGCTCCCCCCCAGAGCTTCCATATCATGGCTCTTGCAGTGTGTGCATCCCTCTCGGACTACAGCTCTGTCAGGGCATCCATTCTCCATGGCTCCGGTCGTCGGTAACCACTAGAACACTCTTTTCTAGGTGTGTCCTCTAACTGTTATGTGCCCATGGGCCCCTATAAATAGTCAATACAGTCTTTCCGTAGCTCCACCACACTGCAGTTATGGTTCCTCCAAAGATCCCCACTGATATAGGACCAGAACTAACATCACTTATTCCATCTGGAATTGCCCCTTCAGCATTCTCTCCATTAGAAAATCTTATCCATCTTTAAGGTCCAAACCCATCATCTCCCAGTAGAAAGTAGTATCTTCTCTCTCAGAATTCTCAAGGCATTTATCTATAGCTCTTTTAATAGATGTACATAATTAACCAACATTTTTTTTAAAAAGTCATATCTCTGTTAGATTTGAGGGTAGACTTTGTTTGCTTTCTAAAGTATTTCAGTGTTTTTCAAAAACACCTCTCAAATATCTGTTGAATGAACAAGTTATTCATTCATATTACCATCGTTCATTTCTCTACCCCCCTATACTTCTCCTAGTTCATCTTAACTATAATAACTACTCCTTTAAGAGTTGAGTTTATGCATTTTCTACTCACTTCCTCTATCTCACCAACTATACCCTACTTCTGTATTTAAACAGTCATTTTTATCAAGTTGAGTCCTAAATTCTTTTACATTATTCTTTTGAATTGTCACATGTGCATTTTCAACTGCCAATTTATCATTACCACATGTAGGCATCACTACCTTAACCTTCCAATATCCCAAGTTGATAAAAGGGTCCTGTCCTTCAAACGGCTCCTTCGCCTTGTTTCCACACTTCTGAAACTCATCTGTATCCCCTGTAACACAAAATCAGAAACTCAGAATCACCTTAAAATGCAATTTATCCTACTGCTTGATCCTACCTCTACAAATTCCCTTACATTACAAAATATTTTCTATAGGTACTTCAATCACCATAATTTATTACATGTATTTTGCCAAAGTTACTACTACATACTAAAAAAAGCCTTCATATTTTGCATGTTTTCCTGATTACTGTATATAGAGCTAGGCTATTCGAGGGCTAGAATAAGTATCAGAATCCATATTTACCTCTTCATTTTATAGAAAGAGCAATGAGATCAAGAGGGGTCAAAAGACTCAATCTCAAACATCTGGGTAACATGGGAAAGCGGGAGTGGGAGCCTGTGTCATGACACCTACCGTGGCAATATTGCCACTATCGCAGGATTCAACTTCTCTCTTCCTGCCAGATTAGTGTCCATCCTCGCTGACCTATTTATATGATGTTCTGGCTTATTAACTACTTGTGGCTCTCTATTATCCAGTAGATAAGTTACTCTGGCATCCAGTTACCTCTGTGGCAGCCCCGTACTGTATGTACCTTTAGCCTTCTTCTCCCACTACACCCTAACTCACCTGTGTGCATACAATTATATGCCTATTATATAGTTTGTTCATTTCCAACTACATTCTATGATTTTCCACCTCTATGTATGCCTTTGGTCCCCTTCCCTGACCACTGAATTACATAATCAATGCCACATTTTCCATCACACTTCTTATTATTCTCTTAATTGGGTGTCCTGTCCCCCTTTTTTTTAACACACCTTCACATTTTATCTATGATTTGTTATCGAAAGTAATGCTCCCTTGTGGAATGATCATAAGCATATTTGCCTCTCCATTTTCCTGTCTCTACTTACCACCAGGTCCAGTACTTTGTACAAAGGGAACATGCAGTCAATGTTTATAAATTTTAATTTTTATGGTAGTCCAAGCTGTGGAACTTAAGTGTTTCACATACCTGGTTACTTTTTAACATATTAGTATTTTTGCTCTAAAATCTTAAGATGCGCATCTCAAAGTACAGTAGAACATAATGTTGAGTCCAACAGGTGGTGGTACCATGAGGCTGGGGTTCAGAATCTTCCTCCTCCAATATACAGAAGCAAGAACAAAATAACCCTGCCAAAATTTTTCCAGCAGAAGAAATAAGAAAAATTTATAGACCTCAAAGAGTGACAACCAATGAAAGAACAGAAGATCATGATGTAATGGCCAGTTTGACAATCCCACTCCTACATCAGAAAGTAACACTGAAGATATAGGAAACTATAGAGAATACCCTATAGAGATACAGAGAAAAAACCCTGAGAATACTTCTGAATACTCTCTGATTTGACAAGGAGTGGGCCAAAGGGATGAGTAGATATGCCTGGGAAAATCAAGATCAAACGTTGCATAAATGGTTTACAAACTACATCTGGACTTTGGCAGAAGCAAGAAAGGCCCTTGGTTCTCTTGCTCCAGCATAGAATGCTAATCTGGGGAAATAAGCCAAAGTTCAAAAGAGCTGAATGCATGCCAAGCTGGGTGGAATGGAGTCTAACAAAGGACATCTGGTGGGATCTCAGCAATTAGGAAAGAACTTGGGACTTCAGAAAAGACCAAAGTCAGCCCCTACTGTCTTTTCCTCTTCCTTGCATTCTGCTCTCTGGGCCTTCTTATTCAGAAGGGAAGAAAAATGACTCCGCATAAGGTGGGAATGATGTCAAAGTGAAATTACACAAACTATTCCAGATAAAAATAAGATCTGAACAAAGTGAGGAGGAAAATAAATGCTTTGAGAGCTATGAAAATATATTACAGCTCCCCTCCCCTCTCGCCCAACCAAACTATACAAGTGAAAAAAGGTGCTGATTTTAAAAGATAACACAAATAGTCCAATTTGAAAGAATATATAATGCAAGAAACAAAGGCAGGAGAAAATACCCTAAGATAAAAATAAAAGCAGTACAAATAAAAGAAAGAAACTAGAAGTAACAAAAACCAGAAAATTATCACGAAGACATGGCTATATTTAATTATAGGGAACAAAAGTAGAGACAATGAGTTTAAAGTAATTAGAAAGACAATAGATATGAAAACTGTAGTCTATCTACTCTAAAGGTAATTGATATTCTCAAGTAAAAATGCCCACAAATAGGATAGAAAGTAACCAGAGATATAATACAGAAAAATTATCAACAGGAAATTAATAACTGATTCTTCCAGTCAATAGGGTACCTCATATACCAAGAAGAGCTGATATAAAGCTAGTAATATAAAAACATATTTAGTTATTGAGTAGAGTACTCTTCAAGTTTCCAGGAAGAAAAAGCAAGTTACATACATGTGGGAAAATCTGACTGACTTCAGAATAAACACACAGTTTTAGAAACAGTATGATAAAATTTCCATTACCTCAAGTCAATTTGCTATTCAGATATAAAAACAACAGAAAAGTATTTTCATTCATGAAATAACAGTTTTAATGAAACTTTTGAAAATCTACTTGCAGATTAAATGCAGCCTATGGAGAGATGAATACAAATAAAGAATACTGAAATTAAGAAACCATGATAATAAAGGAGTTGATCATTTGATTTATTTAGTTATGACTCCAAGATAAAGCAATTGGGTAATTATTATTACCCAAGATATATTATAAATAATTTAAAATTAAATGTTATAAAAACAACAAACTCAAAGTTATGGAGGTTATTAATTACCTCCTTTTTATAGAAGTAAATTAAATATTGAAATTAAATTAATTAAACAAATTATTAATGCTACCTACAATTTATTGATGACTTTAATATTTTTTATTAAACTTAAAGGAATCTTTTAGTATCTATTACCATATATGATAAAAAAGTCTGAAGTTTTACAACTCTTACATTTACCTCAGTTGCTCTTTATGTCACTAAATTCATGTAATATTAAAATTATTAGGCAATATTTTTAAATAACACTTATTGAAGGATTTTTATTTTGAATTTATTTTTGTATTTTTCCCTCTCATCTATATACTTTTGTCTCCATATATTTTTTATTTTAACATATGTAGAGAAATCGTTTAAATATTATGAATGAAATATAATTCCTCTTCCAAATTTTACAAATGTGACTATGACCATTATTAATGCTCTAACAATAGCAGATAATATGTATTGAAGGCATATGCACTAAACACTGGGCTAAATGCTTTTATGTATATTATCTCATTGATTAGTGAAAATAATCCAATGCAGTAGGCACTATAATCACATGTATTGTACAGTGAGAAAGCTGGGGTTGAGTAGCTATACAATCTTGTCCATGCTCACATGGACAGTTGGTGGTAAAGATGTGATTCTATCAAGCCTGCCTAACTCTCAAGTTTATGTTCTTTACCAAGTTTGTGTAATTTACCATTAACTATATGATATTATTTGACTACTACTAAGGATCCTGGATTCTCATGTTATCTTCCCATGGTAACTGACTTTTTTAGGCACTCAATATAAATATATGTCCAGAGGACATAGCAATTAGGACTTTAGTCTCCAACCCTAATAAAATTCCTGGTGAGCTATCTTGATCTGCAGGTGACTCATCTTGCAGATGCTGCTATCGATCAAAATAGCCTCTTTTTCCCTTCTTCCTGAGTCAATCCACTTAATGTGCCCAAACTGAAGAAGTAGGAGTCTAGAGGAGATGACCACTCAAAAGCAAGAATATAAAAAATTCATATTTTCTCTTCTGTTCTTCCTCGTTTCTCCCTTTTTTCTCCTGCATATTCAGTGATTTTATTTAATATGCCTCATTATTAAAGATGTTTTCTAACACATTAAATGAAAAGCAAGACAGAGTTTGAGTTAAGATGGAGGTTTGCAATTTTTATTTTTAATTTTTTTAATTCAATTTCTTTTTAAAAAGGTTTTATTTATTTTTAGACAGAGGGGAAGGGAGGGAGAAAGAGACAAAAACTTCAATGTGTGGTTGCCTCTCATGCGCCCTGTATTGGGGGCCTGGCCGGCAACCCAGGAATGTGCCTTGACTGGGAATGGAATCAGTGACTCTTTGGTTAGTAGGCTGACACTCAATCCACTCAGCCACACCAGCCATGGGCAATTTTTAACTTTGGCAAAATAACCAGGAAGTATGTCAAGCACAAAAATACCAACATAAAAAGATTGATAAGCTTTTGCAAACTGTTTCAGGGATCATGAGAATCCATTTGATTAGTTGATAAGGAAGGATAACTTCTAGAACTAAAAGAAGTGGAAACAACTTTATCCAAAAGGTGAGGATTCCAGTTAGCTATGTTTCATATATCTCCATGGTTCTGGGAGGGTGGAATAGACCTTAAATCTGTCTGCAACTGGTGACTACATGAACATATTGAGTATATAATTAATTAATAATACTTTAAGATTAGAAAAATAACTTTCTGTGAATGTATAGCTCGAGGAAGAGACCCAGAATGGTCTAGCATTCATCTGTGCAGAACATTCATGTGAGAAATAAAAATGGGTTAATAAGGAAAATATTTTCAAAATATTACATTTTCCCCCAAAAGTGACAGAACAAAGAAAGAAATAACAGAGAAAGAAATAACAAAGCAAAAGAGAGAAGTGAGGCTACTGTTGAGAAAGCAGTTTATTAAATTAAAAGTCAGAAACCAGGCTATCTATAAAAAAAAAGAAATGAATTCACATAAACACCAACTCAGAAAGGAAATATCACTGTTAATGAGAGAAGTATAGAAAGAAACATCTACTGCAAAAAGCGAGGAATCCCCCACTCTCCCCTATTTCAAATGAACCACAAGAGAGTGACAAGGATAAAAATTGTAGCAACCCTTGCAGGTGAAATAACTCTTGAAGGGACAAAGTCTTCTCTTTCTCTGTGTTACATCTTATGACACTCCTTCTGAAATTCAACAGCTCTTTGCAAAGAAGATACTTGCAAACACTGACCCAGCCTTTCATTGAGTTACAGTGTCTCTCTTTACAGGTATTCTTGGATATTACTGAACAAACCCATGGATTCCATTCTTATCACCTTTTTATCCACAAAGGAAATACACCCATCCCCAGCTTCCAGAAGCTCAGACCTTAATATCCATCAGCACCCACTTTCAAAGCATATCTCAGTTAGTGGGTGGCTGATTAATGGTAAGATGTGGTAATGTGTTCATCTCCTATGCCACTTCTCTGATGATTTTCAAAGATATATTTACATATGATCAGTGGTCTGATTAGCATCAGTAGAAGCAGCAGCACCCACATCTTACAAACTCTCCCACACCCACCTCTTTCCTGTGACTCATTTCCGCTACTGAGTTATGATCCTATTTGTAAGTAACTTAGCCTAGAATAGGTGATTATGGGTTTCTTCTTTTTTATTTTTTCCTTTTTTCCAGTGGGCTAAAGCCAACAGGGAACCTTCATTAAAATTCCCCATAAAGCCCATTTGTTTGCCATTTCCCTTCCCCCAACCCTCTGATCCCACCTACCCTGCTGGGAACTCTCACAGTGCAGAGGAACGACCCGTGGAAATCTCACTGCCATGTCGAGGTGCACAGTTCAGGGAAACGTTTCAAGCTGCTGTCTGTCAAACAAAGATGGCAAATATTTACTGTCTCTGGACTCACTTTCCAAGTACTTTTTATATTCCCCATTTTATTTTATTCTATATTTTAGGAAACGATTTTTTTCCTCATGAACAGGTGCAAATACTGCTGACATTTATAACACTCCTCAAAGACAAGGACTAAGAGAAGATTTAGGTTTGCATGATGCTAGTTCTTACCAGAGACTAATATCAGATGATATTTTTGAGGTAGTTGTTATTTGTTGTTCATTATCACATTCTCTCTCTCCATCCCAATGAGACATAACCATGCCAGAATCATACTTCATATTCATCTATAGGAACATCTGGCCCATGTCTAACATTTAATTTCCACACCATTAGAGTCAAACAATACATGTACATCAGTAGATAATTTAATGCATTATCACGCAAGGCAGAGAGTAGCAATTTATTAGCCTAATTTAAAATAGCCTTCAGCAAAAATAGTGCATCTTAATTCAGAGTTCTGAATGGAATGACATGTTTTCCAGTAAAATTCAAAAGCATATACTCAGAGATGCTTGAGAAAAACTTTTCTGCATATATTATCTTCTGCATTATTCAAGGATGACATATCAATTCTGGTTTTTATGTTCTAAACCAATTTCATCTATAATAACATGAAAAGAGATAACAGTTTTAGGAGAAGAGGAAAAAAGAAATTCCTTGGACCACAAGTAGGCCCCACATCCTTATTTCTTAGAAATCACAACTTTAATATGTAGGTTACTCAGAATTTCTTTGCATATACTTAAGTCACAGAAAATTACTTATACTGAATGTACCATGAATTTTGCTCATATTCTTTTTAAGACATTTTATTTTATTTTAGATTTATAGACAAAGGATCTGTAGTTTTAGTATGTGTTTGTGGGAGAATATTATAATTTTTATAAAGGTTTAAATGATATAATCTTAGAAAGTAGCTTAAACTATGCAGCCTATACAAATCACTGGTACATTAAAACAGACTTATTCAAATATCTTCTCAGTTCTTACTAAAGAAAATCAAACCAGTGTCTAGTTTCTTGATGCAAATATTTGATATAGAAAGATGTGCAATACTTAACATTGATAGAGAACATTCCTAATCCCCTAAATGTTATGAATAGAAATAATAGCATATAGTTACAGCATGTATATGGCAATGCAAATTCTGAATTCTATGACACTAACCAAACCATAGTCATAAGGTACGTTGCATATGACAACACATTTTCAAATGAAAAGTGCAGAATTTTTCATCTTGAGGTCCTCAGGTGGTGCTTAATCTACTACCGAAGATTCTTTCACCAGTGATGGGCCAGGTCTGTGGCCAGTCCCTGTGATGAATGTATGTATCCTAATTTTCATGAGTTTACAGATTAGTGAGGGAGGTAAAAAAAATGCACATTCATAATAAGAGTAAATAACACAAAGTGCTAAATGCCATAAAACAATTGGAAAAAGCATTTTAGGACATAGGGATTATTTCTGGTTCTGGGCCAAAGAAAGTCTTCAAACAAAAGAATGGGCTAGAATGCAAAGAACAAGTTGGCTTATTCTAGAAATGTTCTATGACACAGCCCAGAAAGCAAGAGCCTAACCCTTTTAAAGAGTTAATGAGACAGTAAGTCAGAAGTGCTGAGTCAGAATTAATACAGACCACCCTGACCTGCAAGCCCCCACACCCTTCTACCAAACTTCCCCTGGATAAGCCTAAGCCTTAGCTTGAATTCATCAGTTAAGTTAAAAATATTTGCTCCTGTTCAGTTGTTGAGGTTTTCTACTTGAAGTACAAAGCAAGACTAATATTTTGTTCCGTCTTTTGCACTATTACATTTCCACACGGGACCAGTTTGGTGTGGTACCGCTAGCACCAGCCCTGGCAGCACGGCATGAATGAGGGAAACATGCAGGACAGTGGTGTTTTGCTTTAATCCCTGACTGAACTAACTGCAGGAAAGCTGGTCATTTTGCTGTGAATTTCCAAAACTTGTTACCTTTGCTGGTCTTTAAATCAATTTTTGGCTGTTATTACTTCACTCTACCCCAGAAGGCTTGAATTTATCATGAATCTAGGAAATGTGTCAACAATCTGGAGCACTGATTCACGTGTGCCTTACCCCACACCCAGACCTGACCTAGGCAGCCATGCAAACTAGGTCCCTGGGCTTCCAAAGTTCGCTAAGGTTGGACATGTATAGTACAATAGTAACACTGGGGTTTATCTTTCAGTCATATATTATAATAAATGTAATACAGTAAAATAAATTAAAAAGAAGGGTAAAACTTTAAAAGTTAAAATCTACCTCCCCAATCTCAGTTCCCCAGCCCTAGCCTCATTTTCCATGGATAATTACACTTAAATGTTTTCCATGTTCTTGCACTTATTAACACTGTAACCACAAGTACTAGGCTTTTGATTGCCTATATAAACAGTCTTCTCCTCACTTCATTTCAATTTACATTATTATTTTTCAGTTCTTCAAGTGATTAAATTAATAATTTTAAATGATATTGGCTCTTCCATTTCAAAATTATCTCCACAATGCAAAGTTTTTTATTTTGCTTGATATTTACTGAGTACTCACATTAACAAAATTCTCCTACAAATTCTAGAAATAAAGTATGTGTAAAAATAGACATAAACCTCATCATCATGGAAATTACTACCTAATGACAAAGGCAAAAATTAATTAACAATAACACAAACAAATGAATTGTATTGGCAAGAGGTGAACAGCAGTACATAGAGTTATGAGAATGTATGTTAAGGAGGTCAGGGATGGCTTCTCAAAAGAAGTAAACTTGATAAAAGATCTAAAAAAAATGAACAGAATTTAATTATGTGGAAAATGGTAGCAAGAGCATCCCAGGAAGAGGGACAGATCATGCAAATGCCCTGTGGCAGAAAAGTAATGGTGAGCGTAACATGAAAGAAGCCAGTGGGACTCCAGTGGAGAGAGCTGCTAAGAGAAGAGACAGAAAAGATAAATATGCATTGGCCAGGCAGAGCTTTTTAGGCTTTATTAAGGGGTTTTATTTTATCCCAAGAGCAAGGCACTTAATGTTTTTTTAAATATATTATATTGGTTATGCTATTACAGTTGTCCCAATTTTTTGTCCCCTTTCTCTTCTCCCTCCCTGTATCACCCACCTCACCTTCCAGCATCTGCCCCCGCCCTCCCCCCCCACACACACATCAGGTCTGTGGGTCATACATATAAGTTCTTTGGCTTCTCCATTTCCTATACTATTTTTAATCTCCCCCTGACTATTTTGCGCCTACCTATTCAGCTTCTTATTCCCTGTACCTTTTCCCCCCACAATTGTCTCTCTTTTCCTCCTTACTGATAACCCTGCATGTGATCTCCATTTCTGTGATTCTCTTCCTGTTCTAGTTGTTTGCTTAGTTTTAGTTTTTGTTTTTTAGGTTCAGTTGTTGTTAGTTGTGGGTTTGTTATCATTTTACTGTTCATAGTTTTTGATATTGTATTTCTTAGATAAGTCCTTTTAACATTTTATGTAATAAGGGCTTGGTGGTGGTGAACACCTTTAACTTGACCTTATCTGGGAAGCACATTATCTGCTCTTCCACTCTAAATAATAACTTTGATGGATAGAGTAATCTTGGATGCAGGTCCTTGCCTTTCATGACTTCTAATACTTTTTTCCAGTCCCTTCTTGCTTATAAGGTTTATTTTGAGATATCAGTGGATAGCTTTATGGGAATTCCTTTTATAGGTAACTCTCTCCTTTCCTCCTACTGCTTTTAAGATCTCTCCTTATCTTTAATCTTGTGTGACTTAATTATGATGTGCCTTGGTGTGCTCCTCCTTGGGTCAAATTTCTTTGGTACTCTCTGGGTTTCCTGGATTTCCTAGAAGTCTATTTTATTTGCCAGTTTGGAGAAGTTTTCCTTCATTATTTATTCAAATAAGTTCAATTTCTTGCTTTTCCTTTTCTCCTTCTGGCATTCCCATTATTTGGCTGTTGGAATGTTTACAGTTGTCCTGGAGGTTCCTAAGCCTCTCATCATTTTTTGGAATTCTTGTTTCTTTATTCTGTTCCAGTTGGATGCTTATTTTTTTCCTTTTATTCCAAATCATTAATTTGAATCCCTGTTTCTTTCCCTTCACTCTTCGTTCCCTGTATACTTTCCTTTATTTCACTTTGAAGGAAGCCTTTCTTCCTTCATTTTGCGACTGAGCTCAATCAGTTTTGTGAGCATCTTGATTACCAGTGTTTTTGAACTCTGCATCTGATAGACTGGTTATCTTCTCATCACTTAGTTCTTGCTCTGGAATTTTGATGAATTCTTTCATTTGGACCATATTTCTTTGTCTCGGCGCAGCATCTAGTTGAATGTTTCTTCAACTCTTTGGTTGTTGGACTTCCATGCAAATGTTTTACTGGCAGTTCTGGTTGTCCTTTGTTTTTGAATTTGTTGTTTTCCTTCTTTTGGTTGTGCAAGGAATGAAGTGTTTCTGCCTATGCCTCCATCTTGACTCCTCCTCCTATATCATTAGGCAGTTAATAGTTTTGAAGCAGAGTCCCATAGTGGTCAGAATAGTTTTGAAAACTTTACCCTGACCATAGTTTGGCAAAGATGAATTAATGGAATGTCATTAATTTTTCCACCAAGCTTTTACCTCTGTCCTCACCTTGCTTTTAAAATTTCCAAGATTTTTTATTATTTTCTTTTACTTTATTACTATATGAGATCTCTCAATATTTTCCCTATAGGGTTAAAGTTAATGTTAAAAACCTTAAAAATATCTACTACAGTATAACCCAAAAATTCTACTCTTTGGTATTTGCCCATATGCAAATAAGTGCATACAGCTACCAAAATATTGTAAAGAAGCTTCACAGAAGCTTTATTCATAATAGCTATAACCCAAAAAGAACTCAAATGTCCAACAGGAGAATGGCTAAATCATGGTATATAAATGAAGTGACATATTAAATACTACACAACATCAAAAAGAGAATGAACTACTCATTCAATTATAATGATAAAAATGACTCTCACAGCAAAATAATCCAGGCACAAAGTAATATACACCATAGAACTCCATTTAGATGAATATCAAGAAGTGACAAAATAATGAATGGAGATGGAAGTGGGAGTGGTAGTTATCATTTAGGGGTAGGGGTGGGGTATGACTAATAAGAAGCATTTATGCAAATTTGAGGGGACTGGAAATGTTCTACATTTTAATCTGGATAGTTCTTACTTAGGTGCATACCTCCTTAAAAATTCATGAAACCTTATAAATATTACTGAATTTTATACTCATTAGTATATATATAGTCTTCTTCAAGAAAATGTAAAAAGAAAAACAACAAGCAGCATTTGTGGTACTATGCTATTGCAAATCTTATTTCAGACCCAAGTGGCACATTTGGCACATGTTCGTGTGTACCCTTCTAAAGAGACTATTCCAAGAGTGAAGGTCAAATTGATTCTTTTTATCTTGTGCTCTGTAATTTTCTCCAAATCATGCCTGCCGTATGGACAGTATACTCTCAAAGTCCTGGCATGTCAGAAGATGTCTTTATTTCACTGTCCCATTTGTTTGGTTCTAAGTCATTTTCTCTCAGAACACTGAAGGAATTGTTCCTTTGTTCTCAATGGATATCATGTTGTTAATGACAGACTTTTCTAAAGTCAGTCTGAGGTTTCCTTTACTTATGGAGTTCTGAAATTTCACCAAAACAGTGTGGCTGTTTTATCAGATTTCTATTGCTGCTTAACAAATACCATATATTTAGAAGTTTCAAGCCAGTTAATTATATCATAGTTTCTGTAGGTCAGAAGTATATGAGAGACTCAGCTAAATCCTCTGCTCTGCGTCTCACAAGGCTAAAACCAAGGTGTTCACTGGGCTGCATTCTCATGTGGAGACTAGACTAGGGAAGGATTTGCTTCCATGGTTTACTCATGTTGTTGGCAGAATCCATTTTCTTGAAGTTACAGAATTCATGGCAGCTTACTTCTTCAGAAGCAGTAACAGAAAAAGAGTTTCTCCTTCCAGTCTCTGAGCCCAGAAAAGGTCTAAGCCATCTCTTAAAGGGCTCACTTGATTAGCTCAAGCATCGTTATGATTAACTCATCATTTTGATTAACTCAAAGGGAGACTGATTAAGGACCTTAATAATATCAGCAAAATCCCCTCATTTTTTACCATATAAAGAGGCTTAGAGTGAGACTAACATCCACTCTAGCCTTAGGTTCTTTCCCATACTCAAGGGGAGATTATGTACAGGAAGATCTGGAAATTTTGGGAGCCATCTTAAATTCTATCTATCACAGATTTTTTAAATTATTGTTTTTAATTATTTTTGATACTCATTTCTATATGCTCAAAATTCTTCATAAACTGAGCTCAAAATATTTGTTAAATGAACAATTAATAAAACTACCTTGTAACACCTTTTAAATTTGAAGATATGACTCTTTCTTCTGCCCAGAGAAATTTTCCTGTTATATCTTTAACAACGTGTTTTCCTTTCTATCTATACACTTTTTAAAATGTATTTTTAATAAATATTATTTATGTTACAACATTTATCTCATGTTTTTCATTTCTTTGTCAGTTTGCCTTATGTTCTTAGACATAAGTGCATGGAGGGACATACATCTGTAAATTTTTCAAATCACCAATTTCAATAACTTGTATCCAAGTTGTTCAATTGTCTCATTAGATTTTAATTTGACAACCATATGCATCATTACCAAGAATTGTTTATAGTTCTTTTATCCTGGATAAGATAGCCTCTCAAATCTAAGAATACTGAAATTGTAAATGGTAAGTTCTCTTTCCCCAAATTACCTACCTGATTCTTTCCTGAATCAGTTGCTCTTTTTTTAATGTTTCTCTTGTTGATTTTATAAATCCTCTTGTAGATTTTACTCAAATGTCTGATGACTTTTGGTTATCTATTCGTATTTGTTAGTGAACCACTAAGTAGTTTTGATGCTCTACTGCATTAGTAGAGGATCCATACCTGTTATTTTGTCAGTGATGTGCCATGCTCTTTTCCATCTTCCCACATTGGCTCATACTGTTCCTGTACCTGCATCTGTAAGGTGTCCTTGGTTCTGGCATTCACAATCACCTCCCATCTCTTAAGGCAAGATTACACAGTTTAGAATTTAATATTAGTTGAATACGTGTTAGCAAGTTACTGGGATATTTTCCTCAGCATCCCTGAGGTCTGTTTTTTCATTAGTCTCCCCTGAAAGGGTGGGCTGACTTGCAGGCTTTGTGTGCATGGGTAAGGTGTGCACTGTGGCGTGACTTTCTTTAGTAGACATCAAAAGAGGACAGGCAGTTAGCTGAGGAGCCAGTCAATATAAATGACTCTGAGGACACATTATTATTTCCTCTTTTTGGTAAGATTTGTCTTTCTTTTAAAATGTCTTGTCTATTGGAAGGTTTGCATTAGTCTTTGCTCAATTTTTTCTTGATACACCAGCACCTACACTAATTTTTAAATTTTTTCCTGGCAGACTATTTCATTTCATATTTATAGGATGGACCTGACTCACAGTGGACCTGTGAGTCATGCTGTGTGGATGGAATTGGAGCCATAGGTATCAAGACATTACTGGTCCACTTCTGCTCACACTGCTTGACACCTTTGAGCATGGAGCCTTTCTCTTCTCTGACAGAAAGAAGGGTTCCCCCTCCCATGCAGCCTTCTGTGCACAATCTGGCTTTGTTCCAGTGGTATAGCCATTATTATAATCCCTTCTCCTTTCTATCTTTCAAAATGATGCTAAGTCACAAAATGCTTTATTCACGGGGATGAAACTTGAAGCAAAACAAGATTTATTATATAATTGTCCATTAATTAATATTCAAATATCTAGTTTGCAAAACTTAGTAGGTATTGAAGAAGGTTAAAAGAAGAAAAAGTAGACTGTTCATCCTAGTACTTTAGAATCAAGTAGTATTTAAACAATAGTGGAGGAGTAAGGATAGTCAACAGCAGAAAGAAATAAATGAGTGTGTCATGAATGATACAGAATCAAAGCTAGGAACTAACTACATCAGAATAGACTGGCATGTTGCATGATGAATTAGGGGCCATGTCAATGAGGGATTCCTGGGACCTCATTTTTAAGCTGTGGGTGGTGGTGAACTTGCTAAACCTGAGGGGCTACTAGCTCAAGATAATGTCCCACAGTGATGGAGTTAATTCTGAAGTAGATGAGATGGAGCTTCTGACTATTCCCAGGTGCTTCCTTGTGCATCTCTGTAAGCTATTATACATCACCCAGGGTGAATTAGTTTTCTATTGTTGTGCAATAAATTGCTGCAAACCCAGTATCTTAAAACAACACAAATTTATTACATCACAGCTTCCATACATCAAGGGTCTGGGCACAGAATAGCTAGTTTCTCACCTCAGGGTCTCATAAGTCTGAAAAGAAGGTGTCAGATAGAGATTTCCTTTGGAGGCTCTGGGGGGAAAATCACTTCCAAACTTATCCTTCTGTAGTTGGCACAATTCAGTTCATTGTGGTTGTAGGGCTGTGGTCCCACTTACTTTGCTGGCTGTGAACTGTGAGCCACTTTCAGCTCCTAGCAGCCATCCATATTCCTTGCCAGGTAACCACCTCCATATTCAAGCTTGAAGTACCAAGTCAAATTCTCTCATGCCTCATATCCTGTAACCTTATGCCTCTTCATCTTCTAGACCGAAATTTAAAGAACTCATGCGATTAAGTGAGACCTACTAAAATAATCTCACTTCTGGTTAACTCACAGTTAACTAAGTAGCAACTGAAACTATATTTGCAAAATTGCTTTTGCCACATAACTTAACGGGAGAGGTGTCTTATCGTATTCAAGGGCTACTTTCACAGTTAAAGAGGAAATTAAACATGGATGTGGACTCTTGGAGATCATCTGAGGATTCTGCCTACTACCTGGGATCTTGGGAACTACCACATTCCCCACAGCACCTGTAGTAACAAGAGGGGAAAAATGAACACCTGCTTTTACTTCCTCTTCCCCTTTCTGCACTCATACTTACCCTCATTAATTTCACCCATACAAAATCAAACTCCTCTGAGAAGAGATAAGCAGGAAACTATTATGGATAGAGGACTTTGCCTTCAGACTTTGCATTGAGGTCTATTTTTATAGGCAAAATAAATGCAATAAATCCTTTTTCTTTTCCATTATTTACCTGAGGGACTTAAGGAAATAAATCCTTTTTCTTTTTCTATTATTTACCTGAGGATCAGTTGGAAACCCCTGATTCTCCCACTTAGAGAAGGGAAATGAGTCAAATTTACATTTATAAAATGTCTACTGTAAGCTAGGTGCAATGATTTACATATGTGCATATAAGTTCGCCTATATCATTCTTTCAGATCTCTGAATAGTATTATCTTCATTTTATGAATGGAAAACCAAGGAGGGAAAATTCCTACACCACACAAGTAAAGTGAAGAAACTAGGACTTTAATCTAGGCTGGGGACTTCTACAGATGTTAGCACAAGCCCTGGGATGCAAGCAAATGAAAAGACAACTCTTTCTGTTAGCAGATGTGAGATGGCCATGAAGATGCTCAGGTTGCTTCAGCTAGTGTCATTGCAAAGCTGTGTTGCAATGTGTCTAAATATCTAAATTTGGCTCTAGGGCAAGTTCTCATTCTCATTCATCCAAAGACCATAGGTCAATGTCACAGCTGGGTTCTTGAATCTCAGGATCTGCAATGATGACTGAAGTGGTGTCAGGTCTGCTCTGTTCCTTTCCTAGTCAAGGAGTCTGGAGTAACAATATGAAAGAGTACCTGAGATCCTAAACCCTGATAGATGAGACATTGTTGTCATGGCAACCACCTTAGTCCAGAAAGGCTGATATAACAAAATACCACAGACTGAGTGGCTTATAAACAACAGGAATTTATTTCTCACAATTCAGGAAGCTGGAAGTCAAAAATCAGAGAACCATAACAGTCAGGTAAGGGCTTTCCTCTGGGTCACAGATAGTTCACATAGAGAAAGGGGCTAGAGAGCTCTGTGGGGTATCTTTACAAGAGCACTAATTTCATTCAAGAGGGCTCCACTCTCATAGTACAAGCACCTCCTAAAGGCCCCACCCCCTACTCTCTCATTGGCCTTATGATTTTGTATATGAATTGTGGGGAGGGGGGAGTACAAACATTCAGACCACAGCAGCAGTGTTCTAGGTATATTTTTATATATTGATCTTCTTACTTGAAAAAAATATAGTGGTTTGTACAGATATAAAAATATGACAACATAAATAATAAAATAACTAGCACTTATTGAATTCTTATTACTCATTAGGCACCATGTGCCTGCACATTATACATGGGTGATATTAATTCTGTATTTATATAAATGTTTTTAATTATTTTACTTGTGCTTGTGCATTAAAAGCGTAACTTTAGAAATCAATAACAATATCTGTATAAAAATAATACCCTGGAATACAATAATTGGTTTTGTTTCTAAATATAAATAAATAAATAATTAAAATGAAAGTTTATTTCCTGAAAGTTTGAGCCAAAAATGTGGGTGAGCTTTTTATACAGGAGATTATTATACACAGCAAAATATGGTAATTTCCTCAAAATGGTCCTATTAGTTAAGTACCAATATTAACCCCATTTTCTACATGAGCATAAGGAATGTTAAGGAGGCAAAATAACTCACCTGAAGTTAATCAGTTAATGAACAATGGGCGCAGAACTGAACCTAGGTCTGTATATCCTCAATAGCCACGCTTAAAATGAAAGGGAAATAAGATTATGGCTGTTACTTGGTATCAGGAGTGAAATATACACTACGTATTACTACATATTTGGTATGGGCAGAACACAAATTTGACTTAAAACTTTCTACCAGATGGTGAAAAGAAAAAAAAAAAACTGATCAATCCCTATTCTCAATATGTATTCCCAGTACAAAGTCAATTACTTAACTATTCTTTTTAAAAATATATTTATTTATGTTAGAGAGAGTGGAAGGAAGATAGAGAAGGAGAGAAACATCAATGCGAGAGAGAAACATATATTAGTTGTCTTGAGCACGTGGGGCACTGTACTTGCAGCCCAGGCATGTCCCCTGACCAAAAATCAAACTGGTGGTCCTGTTCACTGGCCAATGCTCAACCAGCTCAGCCATGCCAGCCAGTGCTACTTAACTATTCTTGCTAGTATGACCAGTGGGGACACTTTACTTAGAATCTTTGTGGAGTGAAGCCTGCATAATTTGTGGCAGACCCTTCTGCATGGTGTGGGCCCAGCTTCCACTCAGAGATGCACAGGACCCATGCCCACAGATAGGTTCTCTTGTGGGTAGTTAGATTTGCAATATACCTAGGCTGTTTTGAGAATTGCTCTTTGCTAAAACCCCCTCACCCTGCAAGTACCTTGCAGGCCCAGTGTAACCAGCTGCCTATTCATTTGCTAATGTCCTTCTTCTGCGATGTAATGAGGGGCATTGGCTCCTTTGCTGTAACTGGAATAGTGAGGAAGAACCTTGTTGGAATGAAAAGAGATATTAGAATAAAGGCCTGTCATGGTGGAGGCCTCAGCTTTTGTTCCTCTTGAGAGAAAATCCATGCTGTCATCCTTATTCCTCCACCAGACTCAGTAGTCTGTGTGTATGTTTTAATTCATCCATAATGACATGGACACTGCTGGCTGTTGTCCGCCACAATAATTGTAGGTACATAAAAGTGAATACTGTGAACATTTTATTCTAGGTCATGTATTTTACACTCATTTTATTCTTAATTCTTATAATAAGCATATGGTGTCTGTGCTGTTATTAGCCTCATGACACATAGCCAAACTGGGACTTAAGATACTAACCAACATGCCAAGTTCACAGAGCTAGTAAGTGGTAATGTCAAGATGTAAACTCAGGTAGTGAGATGCAACTTGTCATCATTGTGCTATGCTGGCTCTATAACCAACTTATTACAAACCTCATAGAGGTTTCATGGTGCTATTTTTATAGCATCATTGAATATAAGCATCACTCCAAAGCACAAGAGGGTAAAAGAAAAGATGATTGAGAGACAATATAATGGTATAGATTGAGAAGTATACAGATGAGTGCAGGGATAGATTTTAGAGTATGAGTTCTCAACATGGGAAATATCATCCATGAAGGGTAATGACTGGGTCTGGGTACATAGAAACCTCCAGATAGTACGATGGTTGTAGCCTTCCTAACGGCCACGGTACCTGAACAAATATACCATATATTTCTGGTATTCAGCTTTTCCAGGGAGGTGATGAGGGTTGGCGGGATGCCTTAAACAGGCTCTGTAAGGGGAAAATTATAAAAATAATAACAAAGTCAAGAAATAATAGCTCAGAGAAATATATGAACGGCATGCTTTTCAGATTACATTCATAGATATTATTTCCCCCCACTTGCGGATTTGATAGCTATGAAGCATAAGTCCATTCTGGATTATCTACTCTGACCAAGAGTATAGTTAGCCTGTTACACATTGAATGTAAACACCCTTGCCCAAATAGATATATTTGGAAGGATACAGTGGACATTTCATGTGAAAATTGAGTTGCCTAACACAACAAGTAAGGCCCCAAATGGCACTTCTGCTAGAAGGTAACTGAGTCAGTAAACCATGCTAAGATTATGCTTATAATGAATTAAAATTATTTTATATCATATACATACATAGGTAGTCAGAGGTCCACAATTCTATTCCAAAAACTATAGCAGAATGTTAGTCTACTACATACCTTTGAGCAGCGCTACAATCCTTTTCCCCATTTTATGTGCTTTAAAAAAGTTTTGCTTGTTTTCAGAAAGAACATCTACCAAGGTAATGGCTTTAGAGGCAAAATTATTGAATTATAACCCTCTTTTCTGGCAAGAATTGCGTTATAGTTTTGGTGGCCCATTAAAGCCACCCTTAAAAGGATGCAGGGGTGAATTAATGTAACTTCCTGCTACCTGGTCAAGGGTTTTATCCTACTTACAAATGAATAAATAAGCCTGCTACTGTTTCATAAATGCTGCAGAAAGACACAAGCTCCTAAGTCTTTATTACAGCAAAGCAAGCAGCACAAACACGGGCATGTTTGCATCCTTTTTCCCTAGGCCTCCATGTCCCACAGGGGTGATGCAGACAGCCCAGATTGATGCTACACCTGTAATAGCTTTGCTTTATAGCCAAGGAACAGTGAAACTGGGTACCTGCTGTTTTATAGCAAACAATAAGCAAGCCTGCTCTTGGTCTCAGCAGGGGACACTGTCTCATCCCTCAAGGTTGCTCACTGTAAACACAACACTAAAAAATAGCCAGGTAAAGAGTAATAACGGCTCTGAATTCATTGCATACTTAGCAGGACCATAGAAGTAACAGAGACTTAAGGTACAATGCCTCCCTCTATCTCTCACCTGGAGGTCTCCATTCCCTCCATTCAATGGGATATCTTATTCTAAATAGGAAATGTGCCTCTGGTACATTTCATTCTTATACCTAATTCCTTGTTCCAATTCTTTTATTTCTCCTGGGCTTTCCCTCTGTTAAGAGTAAACTGTTATAATTACCTACTTTTCCATGGTATTTATTCGTTGCCTAAATACAAACTAAACTATTCACCTTGTAAAAAGATGCTGTGTTGAAAAATAAGTGATCAACTGTATTTGAGTTGCATCAAAATTTAGGAGCACTGAGATATTAGACAGATCAAATCTTTAGAGCAACTTGAAGAAATATTGTAAAGAATATGTCTAATTACATGGGATGTTGGTCAAGGTAAATTCTACACTCTCAGTTTTGAGTTTCTTTGATATCATGAAAGGTGAGCACCGAATATAAACTTACAGAGTTATCTCTAGTTGTCCTTATCCAACCAGTTTTTGAAGAATCATAATGTTACTCAGTAGTTAGCATGTGTTGCCAGTAGGTTAATATTATCAGAATGATCTTTTTTATCACATCACATTGCCCTCCTTTCCACAAGCAGAGCAAGTTGTACAAGCCCTGTTCTCTCACAGTGCACTAGCAATTCTTATATATTCAATTTTAGTTTTAAAGAGATTTGCTAACATATTAAACATGTATAAGTAGCCAAATAACTAGGAAGAATTATTGTCTCTGGGAAGCACAGGGGTGGGGAGGGAGTTATAATAGGTTTTATTTGCCTCATTCAACATATTTGCATTAAAGCAAATAGATAGATATCTTACAAGGCATGTGTTTGTTAGAAAGGAAAATGAAGTTCTTGGATCTCAAAATTTCTGTCTTAACTAAAATATGTGAGCCTGCTGTCCAAGATGTATTTTAGCACAATAGTCTCTGTGGTACTGGCATTTCTAGAATGATTTCTTTGCACTGCACTGGGTGTAGATTAGTTCTGGTGAAATCAGATGCTCAAATACTGGGGTCTTATTCAGGTTCGAGTTTTATAGACATGGTCTTCTGTAGAAGTTTGCTTTTATTCTTCTTACCATTGAAATTTTGTATTCTTTTCTTGATTTTATAACTATGTTGAATTCTGGTTTAGAAATGATCTGTGGTCAACAATCCAAGGATTTAAGTGCCAAGACACATCAGACTATAAAACAGATATAGTCAAACACCTGAATTCCTTAGATTGAAAAATAAAGATAAAGAAAAGATGTTTCAGTTAAAGCTGTCTTTAGGCTCTGCAAAGTTACGGTTGGTGGGATCTATAAGACAACTTACTATGCTAGGAGAGAGGGAGGAGCAGGAGAGAGAGACAGAGAGAGCGAGAGAGAGAGAGAGAGAGAGAGAGCGAGAGAGAGAGAGTTACCGTAACAACATCACACCTGATGGTGCTTATGCTACTTCTGTGATTCAAAACACCTTCTTCCAGGGACACATTGACCAATGCAGCCTGTTATGGGAAGTTTTACGCCTAACATTAGGCTTGCAAAGAGAAAAATGTATTTTAATGTATGAGGAACATACACCCACACAAAATCTTAATTTGCAATATTCATTTGTTATAAGGCAGTTTAACTCATTTTCTTTCTTCTCTTGTATTTTTAAAGATCACATTGTTTTGCTGAACTTTAGGGAAAATAAAATTCATTTAAAAATAGCCCTAGCTGGTGTGGCTCAGTGGATTGAGTGCCGGCCTGCAGACCCAAAGGTCACTGGTTTGATTCCCAGCTAGGGCACATGCCTGGGTTGTGTGCCAGGGCCCCAGTTGGGGGCACACAAGAGACAACCACACATCAATGTTTCCCTCTCTCCCTCCTTTCCCCCTCTCTAAAAATAAATAAAATATTAAAAAACAATAAATAGAGATCTGTTGACATATTGGACATGGAGGTGTTGTTTTTCATTCTTCCCTAAGAGTCACTACATTTATATAATTTTTTATTGGAAAAACACTTCAACTTTGAGGTCATTAATATAAAAATTGAGAAGTTATTTGTGTTTAAATAAATTATATTTGAATTCCTGTTTTTTAACTCTTATTTAAATTAAAAGCACTTAAGAAAGTAAAAATATTTGGACTAAGTAGTAGAAAATATAGCCCACTATTAATCTCACAAACTAGTTAAATAAATATTAAAGAAAATATGAATACAAAAAAACCTATTTTAGTGTAAAAGAAAATACCTTTTCTATGTCTTCTTTCAGATGAATTTAAGAAACTGGATGGGATTCAACCCTAAATTTTTGTAAACAACTGGCAAACATGTATCAATAAATATCTTCTATTTAAAAGGTATTTTTAGATAGTATGTTGTAAAGAGATTTATTCAAGAGGTATCTTTCTTATTGTGCAAACACTTGGAGAGTATGCACTTAAACCCAATGTCGAGAGCAGAATGTACCTAACATGAGGCTGAAGTTATGTACTATATGCCTTTCTTGTTCCGTATAAATGGCTACATGTACCTATTTGCCATTTACACCTTGCCTACTTGCTTGAATGAAGATTAATATGGTTGCTGCATGGATCTTAGGATGTTCTTAATGTAACATGGTTTCTGACCCAAACATTTAATTGTTCAGAAGTCAATATAGGCTGTCATCAATGTAAAAGTTACACTTGAACTCAAAGTTTGTTGGGAAGTAAATTTTTTTCGTTGCTTGGATCACAGAACACATTTTCATACAGAAACAACATAATAAAAATACAGTACTCTCCTTGGAAGGCTTATCAAAGCCAATTTGATCTAAGATCCAACTGCTGTAGACTTGCAATAAAATATAATACTGTTTGTATTATATACAAAATCAAAACATAAAGCTTAAGAATAGATTACTTTTTATTTTAAATGCTAGGACTTGAGGAATTAGATTTTTTTTTTTTTCAGCAAAAATAGTAGAGTAATTAGAACATTTTTGAGCTTTGGAAAAATTTTTAGAGCCCTTTCAAAAAGGTATTTATTCAATAATTATTCAGGGAGCATCTAGTCTAAGCCAGATATTGTTCTAGGTACTATGGAAGTAAACAAGATTCATAAAGTTTCTAAAACTTTATTACAATGGCAGGAATAAACAATATACAAGTAAACAACACTGAAAACAAAAAATAAATTTGCCTTGTGATATATGTTGCAAAATCCATGAGCTGTATGGTATGATAGAAAATAACTGATCACTTAAGACAGGGGTCACTTACCACAGACATGGCAGAGATTGTTGAGCAGATGATTGTTTAACTGATGCTTGAAAGATGAAAGAGATAAGCAATATGAATCAAAAAGAGAAGGAATAACAATGGAAATTACCAGAAGTGAAAGGAGCCAGTGTGGCTGGTGCTGAGTGTGGGGGAGAATAGTTTGGAATAATAAGCAGATCAAGCAGGGCTCTGTAGACTATGATGAGTATTTTATTCTGCGAGCAAAATATAAATTACTGACGCTGAGATATAAAGCCCTTGAGCAGGGCAGTAATGCCATCAGACTACAAGACCACTTCTTACTATAGACCATTAATGATCAGACCCTTTACTCATAAAGAAAGTGTAGTGTTTGTTTGTTTATTCATTTATTGTTTTCAAGCTATGTCCCTTATTCTCAGCTCTCATTCACAATTTTGCATTTAGAAAATGTTAATGTTGAAGCCATGTAGGGAATGGACCGAGTGATATTAAGAAACTCTTACTTCAGGAAATCAGGAATGATACTGTGGTACACTGAGGTGCAGGGGATAGAAGTAAAAGGTTTCAGTATATTTCTTAGGTTATCACAAAGGGCAGAAACCTAAGATGACTGCCAGACTTATTTTTTAGCAGCTAGGTACATGCTAGTGTCAGGGGCAGCAAAACTTCTAGAGAACAACAGATAAAAGTGAGATAAAATAATATATATTTAGCAAGACAGCTATTTGAAGACAGCAAAGATCAACTAAGGACTACAGTTTCATGGGCTAAGATCTCAGAAAGAAAAGTTATTGAGTTGAGTCCTACATTCAACAAAGTATTTCCCACTTGGTTCATTTGTAAATTTTTGTAAAGAGGTGTAGAAGCTGAAAAGAGAGTCCAGTGCTCATTGTAGACACACTAGCCTAGAGGGATAAAAACAGGCACCTTATGTTTAAGAAACTGAATATCCCAGAGAAAGAAGAACCACAGAAGAATTCACTCTATATACCATGTTAATTTTTTTCTCAAATATTTTTTTAGTTCCTAACCTTTGCATGCCTAAGGAAAGATGAAAGTAATTGATCAAAAAGTAGCTGATGAAGCTAAACAACAGATTGAGGGCTTTACCTGACTCATAGCTCTGAAGAGATAAAACTTGGAATTAAAGTCTCTTCATAAAGGCAAGACCATGGAAATACCTCAGGCTTTCTGTGGAGACCTCTGTTAAGCAGAGCTACAGGGTAGAAGTAAGGGAAAATTAGAAATAGCAGAGCATCACAAAGCTGAAACATAGCATTAAATAATCCCAATGCTTGATCGTATTAAAATGGTTTTCTCATATCTATTTGCTGCCAAAAGGTGATTAACTTTTTTCTAGAGAAAAATGACTTCAACCAGAGTGCCTATAATTTTTCATACAATGTCTGGGAGACAATCTGAAATTACCAAGCTCTCCAAAAAATGAGACCCAATGACAGAAAGCCACAAGTAAATTTACACAATAAACCAGATTGATTGATGATACAGATGTTGCAGTCATCTAAAGAAGACTTTCAAATGCTTATGATTAATTTATTAAATGACAAGTTTTTTGAAATATGGTAAATATCACAAGACGATTAGAATATATAATAAATAATCAAATAGGAATTCCAAAACTAAAAAAATCACAGTAACCTAATACTGCTAACGTGGGTTTAACAGGTGAGAGGGGATTAGTGAATTGGAAGCTTGAACAGCAGGAAATATCCTGGTCTGCACTGAAACAAAGTTGAGAACAGAAAATGACATGAGACATACGGTTGCTGGTAAATGGGACTAACATAACGTGTATCTAGAACTCCATATGGAGGTGAGGAACATGGAAAAGGTATTTCAAAGAATATTTCCAAATCTATGAAATACATCGAGTCAGAGAAACAAGGGACCCAAAAAGGATATATACAAAGAAAACCATCTACAGGCGCATTAGAGTCAAACTGCTAAAAACCAAAAATAAATAAATTCTTAAAACAGAGAATAATGACACAGTACCTTCAAAGTACTAAGATACTTTATAACAGAAATGAGAGAAGTCAGATGGCTGTTGTATTCATTTGCTAGGGCTACCATAACAAAGTACCACAACTGGACTTATACAGAAACTTACTGTCTCACAGTTCTGAAGGTTAGAAGTCTGAAATAAAGAATTATAAAGAGCTATGTTTCTTCTGAAACTTACAGATGAATCCTTCCTAATTCTTCCTAGATTCTGACTGCTCACCATCAATCTTTGGCATTTCGGGGATTATATATGTATCACCCCAATTTTATATCTTCATATAGCATTCTCCCTGTGCCTCTTTATGTCTTCCCTGTGTGTTTGTCTATCTCTGTGTACTAATTTACCCTTTTAAATGAACACCAGTCATATTACATTAAGGCTTATCCTAATGGCCTCATTTTAACTTGATATAAAAAAAAATCTACTTCCTCTGAAAGGTCACATTCTGAGGTGCTGGCAGTTAGATCTTCAACATACCTTTTTAGGGTACATAATTCCACCCATATAAACCATAAAATGCAGTCTTTGAAGAGTTGAGAACAAAATGCCCTCCTGAAATTTATAACCAGTGAAAATACATAGAAAAATGAAGCCAAAGTAAAAAACATTAAGAAAAACAAAAGGTGAGAGAATTCATTGACAGCACACTTGAAGTAAAAGAAATCCTGGTAAGAATTCTTTAGGCAGTGGGGGGAAAACAGATAGACAGCATATTATATGTAAACAAAAAAGCAACAAAAAGGTGAATACTCAGGTACAGATAACATATAAAACATGATTGTATAAAACAATAATAAAAATAATATTTCTTGGGTTAATTCACATGGAATTAAATGACTTAAAAACAGTACAAGAGAACTTGAAAGACAAGTAAGAAAATATATAATGTTTTAAAATTCTTACCTTGTGTAGAATGCAGTTAGAGGAAAAATGAAGTTTTCTTCAGTAAGTCATGCATAGGCCTTGTAATTTACAGAACAATCACTAAAATTTTTTTAAAAACTAAGAGATTAATATAGAATGCATAAATATAATGACTATATGTTGCTTATAAAATATTCAAAGTATAGTGAAACATAGAGATTAAAGTACAAGCATGGAAAAATAAACCACATAAATACTAAGGTTTTGTATAGCTATGCTAATATCAGAAAAAGTAGATCATAAAGTAAGACATATTACTAAAGACAAAGAAAATCATTTGTTTGAATCAATTAAAAAAGATTCTAAATTTATTACATATAATAATATAGCTTTAAAACATATAAAGAAAAACATTTATAGAAATAAAAGGAGTAATACACAAGTGAGGAAGATTTTAGTGGACAAAATAATAGATAAAATAAACAGACAAAAATTAGTGGAGATATAAGACTATTAGTCAACATAATTAATAAGCCTGACTTAATGGAAACAAAGAACACTATACAGTATAACTGTAGAATACACTTTTTTTCTATTGTATTTGGATCATCAATAAAAATAGATCATATATTTAATCATAAAATAATTCTCAATACACTTTATAGTGTTGGAGCCATACATAGTATGTTTTCTATACTAATTCAAATCAAACTATAAAAAATGAAATAATAACACTTCACAATATAGAAACTAAACAACATACTTCAAAGTATTACGTGATTCAAAGAGGAAATTACAATAATCGTAAAAATATACGTTGAAAATTGAAAGCAGCAAGAGACAAAAACTCATCACATACAAGAGACACTGAATAAAATTAACAGCAGATTTCTCTTAGACACCATGAAGCCAGAAGGCATGGATGAAATATTCAAAGTTCTGAGAAGAAAAAACGACACTGCCAACCAAGAATCTTACATCTAACAAAACAATCCCTTGAAATGAAGGAGAATTAAGACACTCCCAGAGAAATAAAAAATGGAGAAAGTTCATTGCTAGCAAAGCTGTACTCTAAGAAATATTTTTGTTACAAAAGTCCTTCAAGCTGAAATTAAAGGAACTAGACAGTAACCGGAAAGCACATGAAAAAGTAAAGAGTGACAGTAAAGGTATCAAGGTAAGTAAACATAAAAAAAAGTGTAATGGATATTTTATCCAGGGAAAAGGGGAAGAGATTAGAGCAACAAGTATGAAAGACATATGGACAAAAGCTGGGGGGGGGGTGGAAAGGGAAGGGAGCTGGGGAGGGCTGGGGCGGAGGGACGGGATGGGAGTAGAAAACAGAAAACTGTATAAGAACAACAATTAAAATAAAATTTAATTAAAAAATAGTCATGGGGATAAAAAGCACAGCATAGGGAATATAATCAATAATATTGTAGTAACTACAGATAGTGCTAGGTTGGTACTTGAAATATTGGGGATCACTTTTTAATGTATATGATTGTCTAACCACCATGCTGTACACTTGAAATAATGTTGAATGTCAACTGTAATTGAAAAATAAAAAAAAATAAAAAAATCAATTAATATTAAAAAAAAAGTGTAATGTATTTCCTGATTGCAACTCATTTTCTTTTTTGAATCTGATTTAAAAGTCAACTTTAAAAAATTTTATTGTTGTTCTATGACAGTTGTTCCAGTTTTTCCCCCTTGTCCTCCTCCACCCAGCCTACCCCCCGCTCCCACAGTCAATCCCCACCCAGTTGTCCGTGTCTGTGGGACATTCATACATGTTTCTTGACTAGTCCCTTCCCCTTATTTCCAGCCTTATCACCCGCCTCCACTCTGGTCGCTGTCAGTCTGTTTCTTGTTTCCATGCCTCTGGTTCTATTTTGCTTGTTAATTTATTTTGTTCATTAGATTCTTCTTATAAGTGAAATCATATGATATTTGTCTTGCAGTGACTGGCTTATTTCCTTAGGCATAATATTCTCCAGTTCCATCCAAGGTCCAAAAGGTAGGAGTTCCTTCTTTCTTTCTGCTGCATAGTATTCCATTGTACAAATGTACCATAATGTTTTGATCCACACATCTATGAATGGGCATTTAGGCTGTTTCCTGCACTTGGCTATTATAAATAATGCTGTTATGAACATTGGGGTGCATAGGTTCTTTTGAATTGGTGTTTTAGAATTCTTAGGTTATATCCCCAGCAGTGGAATTGCTGGGTCAAAGGCAGTTCCATTTTTAATTTTTTGAGGAAATTCCAAAGTGTTTTGCACAGTGGCTGCATAAGACTGCATTCCTACCAACAGTGTACTAGGGCCTGTTCCCTTTACTCCACATCCTCTCCAGCACTTACTATTTGTTGATTTATTAGTGATGGCCATTTTAAGAGGTATGAGGTGATATCTTATCATAGTTTTAATTTGAATCTCTCTGATGGCTAGTAATGTTGAGCATCTTTTCATATGTCTATGGGCCACCTGTATGTTTTCTTTGGAGAAGTGTCTATTCAGGTCCTTTGCCCATTTTTTAATTGGATTGTTTATCTTCCTGATGTTGAGTTGTATGAATTATTTATATATTTTGGAGATTAAACCCTGGTCTGATGTATCACTGGAAAATATGTTCTCCCATATGGTCAATTCTCTTTACATTTTTATGATGGTTTCTGTAGCTGTGCAGAAGCTTTTTAATTTGATGTAGCCACATTTGTTTATTTTTTTCCTTTGTTTTTGTTGCCCTAGGAAATATATCAGCAAAAATATTGTTACAAGGGATATCTGAAATTTTAATGCCTATGTTTTCCTCTAGGACTGTTATAGTATTACAACTTATATTTAAGTCTTTTGTCCATTTTGAGTTTATTTTAGTATATGGATGTTGGTGGTCTAGCTTCATTTTTTTGCATGTACCTGTTCAGATTTCCCACCACCATTTTGAAGATGCTATTTTGACTCCATTGTATGCTCATGTTCTCTTTGTCAGATATTAATTGACCATACAGCCATGGGTATTTCTGAGCTCTCTATTCTATTCCATTGATTTATTCATGTCTTCTCATACTGGTACCAGACTGTTTTGATTACAGTAGCCTTGTAGTATAGTTTGATATCAGATATTGTGATCACTCCCACTTTGTTCTTCTTTCTCAAGATTATTGAGGCTATTTGGGGTCATTTTTGTTCCATATAAATTTTTGAAATATTTGTTCTAGATCTGTGAAATAGGCCATTGGTATTTTAATAGGAATTACAATTAGTCTATAGATTGCTTTGGATAGCAGTATGGACATTTTAATGATGCTAATTTTTCTAGTCCATGAATATGGTATGTGTTTCCATTTATTTGTATCTTTCTCAATTTCTTTCTTCAGTGTTCCTCAGTTTTCTGAGTATAGATGTTTTACCTCCTTGGTTAAGTTTATTCCTAGGTACTTTATTTTTCTTGTTGCCATGGTAAATGGGATTTTTCCCCCTAGTTTCTCTTTCTGATAGTTCATTGTTGGTGTACAAAAATGCCATCTATTTCCAAATATTGATTTTGTGCCCTGCTATTTTGCTAAATTAACTTATAGATCAAATAGTTTTTTGGTGGAGACTATAGGGTTTTCTACATACACTATCATACTATCTATGAATAATGACAGTTTTATGTTTTCCTTTCCAATTTGGATGCCTTTTATTTCTTTTTCTTGTCTGATCACTATGGCTAGAACTTTGAGTACTATGTTGAATAAGAGTGGTAACAGTGGACCTCCTTATCTTGGTCCTGATCTTAAGGGAAAGCTTTGAGTTTTTGTGTATTGAGTATGATGTAGGGAGTAGGTTTCTCATATATGGCCTTTATTACATTGAAGTATGCTTCTTCTATTCTCACTTTGCTGAGTGTTCTTATCATAAATAGGTGCTGGATTTTATCAAATGCTTTTTCTACATCTATTGATATGATGACATAATTTTTGTCCTTCATTTTGTTTATATGGTATATTACATTTATTTATTTGTGAATATTGTACCATCTTTACATCCCTGGGATGAATTCCACTTGATCATGGTGTTTGATCATTTTAATGTATTGCTTGATCCATATTGCCAATGTTTTTGAAGATTTTAGCATCTGTGTTCATCAGAGATACTGGTCTGTAATTTTCTATTTTTGCTGTGTGTTTAACTGGTTTTAGAATTAGGATAATACTGGCCTCATAAAAAGAGTTTGGGAGTGTTCCCTCTTCTTGAGTTTTTTGAAATAGTTTGAGAAGGATAGGAGTTACTTTTTCTTTGAATGTTCGCTAAAATTTACCTGTGAAGCCATCTGGTTCAGGGCTTTTGTGTGTCAGGAGTTTTTTGGTTCCTGCTTCAAGTTACTAGTTGTTATTGGTCTGTTTGGGCTTTCTCCTTCTTCTTTATTCAGTTCTGGAATATTGCATGTTTCTAGAAATTCATCCCTTTTGCCTAGGTTTTCCAATTTCTTTGAATATAATTGTTCATAGTAATTTCTTACAGTCCTTTGCATTTCTTTGGTATTGGCTGTAACTTCTCCTTTTATTTCTGATTTTTGTGGGGTCCTCTGTCTCTTTTTCTTGGTGAGTCTGGTTAAAGGTTTTTCTATTTTGTTTATCTTTTCAAAAAACTAGCTCCTGGAGTTATTGTTCCTTTGAATTATTATTTTTTGTCTCTATGTTATTTAATTCTGCTCTTATCTTTATTATTTCCTTCCTTCTACTCACTCTGAGCTTTGTTTGCCACTGTTCTCTAGTTCTTGTACATGTTGTATTAGGTTGTTTATTTGAGATTTTCCCATCTCCATTAGGAAGGCCTGTATTGTTATAAACTTCTTTCTCAGGACTGCCTTCTCTGCATCCCATAGATTTTGGGCTGTTATGTGTTCACTTTCATTTGTTTCCAGATATTTTTTAATCAATAATTATAAGTTTAATTTTATAAGCCCACAATGTATAAAGATATAATTTGTGAAAATAGCAGCATAAAAATGACAGGGGACTGGAATTATATAGAAGCAAACTTTTGTATACTAATGAGATTAAGTTGGTACTAACTCAAACTATATTATTATAAATTAAGATGTTAATGATAATCCTTAGAGAACAACTAAGAAAATAACTTAAATATTATATATTTTAAAAATGGAAAGGGAATGAAACAATTTTACTACCTATAAATCAAAAAGACAAAACTGGAAGAAAATAATGGCAAATCACATATTTGATAACAGTCTAGTATCCTGAATATACAAAAAACCTCTTAGAAGTCAAGAATAAAAAGAGACACTATTTTATTATGAGCAAAGTGTATGAATAGACATTTCTACAAATAATATATACATCTGGACAAAAAACACATGAAAAGATGCTCAATATCATCAGTCATTAGATAAATGCAAATCAAAACAAAATGCAACACCAGTTTATATTCACTGAGATGGTTATAATTAAAAACAAGCAAAAAACAAATGTGGGTGAGGATAGGAAAATGTTAGTCCTCATATATTACCACTATGAGGGCATATAAAATGTTGCAGCCACAGTGGAAAGGGTTGCATCATATGATCCCCCAATTCTAGTACTAGTTATGTACCCCTAAAATTGTAAACAGCTCTTCATACAAAAACTTGTATCTTCACAGCAGAATTATTCATAATAGCCCAAAGTGGAAATAACCCAAATGTTCATCAACTGATGGAGAAACAAAATGTATAGCCATGTAATGAAATATTACTCAGCCTTATAAGGATTGGAGTACTAACACATGCTATGACATGAACCTTGAAAATATTATACTAAGTGAAAGAAACCAGACACACAAGAACACGTATTGCATGATTCCATTTCTTTGAAATGTCCAGTCTGTGCCTATTCTAACTTTCCTGTTGTAACAACTTGATGCATACCTTTTCATGACTAAAATTGTCTTCATTTTAATTTTTAAAAAAATCAAAAAATCATCCTACCCTTGTGTAGAATGTGGAGCAGTGTATAAAATATGTTTCATTCACCTGAGGGAGCAAAGTGGTGCTACAGGAAAATTTTAGATTGGACATTTTTCCAGGATGCATTTGACAGCAAATCATTTCAAGCAAACTTGATAGGACCAAGGATTGAGCCAAAACCACCAAAAGAATAATAATACATAAGCATAACAACAAATTATTGGATGAACTCTCTTTAACTGTAAAGGATAACTGTATATGATGATCATCGAGAGATAAAATTTTCCAATAATGTCTATCTCTTTTTCAAAAGGAGAAAATGTGTTTTGTACGTTTAAAAATAATCCCAAGTGGTGGTGTATATGTTGACTACACTTTTTAAGAATCATTCTGTCTGGTCCTCTTCTGTTAGTTGTAATTAGACACTTTAAATAGTTTTTCTCTATATGAATATACATTATTTACAAGATCATATATGGGGATTTTATCAATACCCCTGTGCTTTTTCAGATATTCCAGAAAATAAAACAAATCCTTTTTCAGCTTTCCTATTTCGATGCTTTTCATATCTAGATATGCATTATTTATTTTCAATGAAATTCTATATTATCAAAACAAAACAACTTATATGTTCCTCCATAAGTGAAACTAATTATAAGTTTGAAGTGTACAATTTTATCTGAGAAAATTAACAAAAACAAAAATTTCTTATGTTGTACATTTAAAAATTTGATGTCAGTCTAACATTATCCTTTGTACTAATGTATGCTGAAATATGAATTACTGAATACATTACATCAATGTAACAAAAAGCAATCTGAAGTAACTTCTTTAGCCTCAAGCAAACTAGATCTTTATTTTTTTCAGCCTACTTTGAACACTACTAAATATGTGAAGAAACATTTCCTAATTGGAACAATATATACATAGTACTCACATTTTTTTAAAAAAAACTACATTTTCACTTTTTTCCTTTTTGTGTGTTTTTTAATATATTTCATTGATTATGCTATTACAGTTGACCCATTTCCCCCCTTCATTCCCCTCTACCCTGAATATACCTTCCCACCCATATTTCCCCTTTTAGTTCATGTCCATGTGTCATAAGTTCTTTAGCATCTACATTTCCCACACTATTCTTGCCCTCCCCCTGTCTATTTTCTACCCACCATCTATGCTACTTATTCTCTGTACCTTTTCTCCCTCTCTCCTCCTCCCACTTCCCTGTTGCTAACCCTCCATGTGATCTCCATTCCTGTGTTTCTGTTCCTGTTCCAGCTGTTTGCTTAGTTTGCTTTTGTTTTAGGTGTGGTTGTTAATATCTGTGAGTTTGCTGTCATTTCACTGTTCATATTTTTTATCTTCTTTTTCTTAGATAAGTCCCTTTAACATTTCATAGTAAGGGCTTGGTGATGAACTCCTTTAACTTGACCTTATCTGAGAAGTGCTTTATCTGCCCTTCCATTCCAAATGACAGCTTCCCTGGATAGAGCAATGTTGGATGTAGGTCCTTGACTTTCACAACTTGGAATACTTCTTTCCAGCCCCTTCTTGCCTGTGAGGTCTCTTTTGACAAATCAGCTGACAGTCTGATGGGAACTCCTTTGTAGATGACTGTGCCCTTATCCCTTGCTGCTTCCAGAATTCTCTCCTTCATTTTAATCTTGGCTAATGTAATGACGATGTGCCTTGATGTGTACCTCCTCAGGTTCACCCTCTTTTGGGACTCCCTGAGCTTCCTGCACTTCCTGGAAGTCTATTTCCTTTGCCAGGTTGGGGAAGTTCTCTTTTATTATTTGTTCAAATAAGTTTTCCACTTGTTGCTCTTCCTCTTCCCCTTCTGGTACCCCTATAATTTGGATGTTGGGACATTTAAAGATGTCCTGGAGGTTCCTAAGCCTCTCCTCATTTCTTTGAATTCTTGTTTTTCCATTCTTTTCTGTTTGGTTGTTTTTTTTCTTCCTTCTTGTCCACTCCATTGATATGAGTCCCAGTTTTCTTCCCATCTCTATTGGTTCCCTGTGCATTTTCCTTCATTTCACTTAGTGTAGCCTTCATTTGTTCATCTAATTTGTTCATCTAATTTGCAAAATCAACCAATTCTGTGAGCATCCTCATCACCAGTGCTTTGAACTGTGCATCTGATAGGTTGGCTATCTCTTGATCACTTAGATGAATTGGCTCTGGGGCTTTGATCTGTTCTCCCATTTGAGCCATTTTTGGGGGGGCTCTGGTTGGGCCTGTTACATAGTGAGGGGTGGAGCCTTAGTTGTTCCCCATGGCGGGGCAGCCAAGTTGCTGGGTTGTGACACTGTGTATGGGGGCGGGTTCTGAGAGGGAACAATGGTGCTTGCTCTGATCTCTCTCATATTTCAGTCCCTTCTGCCGCTTTCCATAAGCAAATCGGGCCCTTCTGGTGCTGATTTCCATGTGGGTGGGCTTGTGTACATTCTAGGACCCTGTGGGTCTCTCCAACAACCTCTCCTGTGAGGCTTGGAGTCTCTCTGGGCACCTCAACTCCCACAAATGTTTTCAATTGGTGTTTTTAGGTTTTATTTCCCAGCACCAGGGCCCTGGGTTGTGAGGTCTGTCTTGCTCCCCATTTTCACCTGGATTATCTGCACACGAATGTGGGACTGCCTGGTCAGCCAGCCACTTTGCGCAGCCTCACTGGGTCTGCCCATTGCCACCCTGTGCCCGAGGACTGCTAGCCACCACCTGCATGCCTGGGGCTCCCGCACGCCTGGGTCTGCCAACCTCTGCTTTTTCTTGCTGGGACTCCGCTCCTCTTACTGGTCTGGATGAATGGTTGTCGGACTTCTGTATAGTTTAATTTTCTGTTAGTTCTTGTTGTTTTGTTGTTTCTAAATCTTTATTGTCCTTAATTTTGGTTGTGTGAGGAGGCACAGTGTGTCCGCCTACGCCTCCATCTTGGCTGGAAGTCTCCCATTTTCACTTTTTTTTTGATGTGACCAACATTAAAAAATATAATTCAGAATACCCAGGATCTTCAAATATTTGTGGAATCTTTTCTTTGTGGCATCTTTTTATTTTTGAGCCCATATTGCAAAGAGTATTTTTCACCAGTGTTTAAAACTATTTGTCATGTTCCTGTGGCCATAGGAAAGGTGTGGCCCAGGAAAGCACTAACTCACACTGCTCTGTGATGGTTTATTTGCTGGGAATCCTCCAGGAAAAGTGTCTGGAATTATTCCGAAACTATCCAGGAGGGTTCCCTTCCCTTCTCCCCCATCTCCCAACTAGATAGAAAGACCAACTTCTTCTCAGGAGGTAGAGAATTAACAGAGAAATGCCTCTGATATCCAATTGCCTTAAGTGAGAGAAAAAAGAAAAACCAGATGCCATTTAGTGACCTATTCCCAAGGTGATCACTACAGGAAAAGTGAAAAGCTAAGCGACAGAACATGAGAATAGAATTAAATGCCTTTGTATTACATTCACAAGGAATTAGTCTAAAAGGACCCTATACTTAAGGAGAAGAACAAAGTTGGAGAATTGATACTACTTGACTTCAAAACTTACTCTGAAGTGACAGTACTCAAAACAGTGTGATATTAGTGAAAGAAGAGACAGATACCTTGATGGAACAGAACAAAGTACCCAGAAATACTCTCACATAAATATAGTCAACTGATCTTTCAAACAAAGGAGCAAAGGCAACCAGATAGAGCAAAGACAGTTATTTCAACAAGTGCTGCTAAAATAACTGGCCATGCACATGCAAAATAAGGAACCTAGACACAGACCTTACACTCCTCACAAATATTAACTTAAAATGAATCATAGATCTAAATTTAAAATACAAATTATGAAACTTCTGAAGGTAATTTAGGAGAAAATCTAGATGTCCTTGAGTTTGACAATTTCTTTTTAGATACAACCCCAAAAGCATGACCCATGAAAGAAATCATTCATAAATTGTATTTAATTAAAATAAAAAAAAAATCTGTTCTACAAAAGATACTGCCAAGAGAATGAGAAGACAAACTAAAGACTGGGAGAAAATATTTGTAAAAGACATATTGGATAAAGAGCCCATATCCAAAATATACATAAAACTTTTAAAGTTCTACCTAAGAAAGTAAACAGCTAAAGAAATGAGCAAAAGATATGAACAGAAACTGTACCAAAAAAGATATGCAAATGGAAATAAGCATATAAAAAGATGTCCCACATCATGTCATTAGTAAATTGCAAATTAAAACAAAGATTACTACACTTATTACCATGATGAAAATCCAAAACACTGGTAACACTAAATGCTGGGGAGGATGTGGACCAATGGAAACTCTCAGTCATTGCGAATAGGAATAAAAAATGGTGCATCCACTTTGGAAGATAGTTTGGCAGTTTGTTAAGACATGGAACACCTTTTACCATACAATCTAGCAATTGTGCTACTTGATATTTACTCAGGTAGTTAAAAAATTATGTTTATACGAAAAACTGAACATGGATGATTACCATGGGTTTTTAAATAATTGACAAAACCTAGAAGCAACCAAAATGACCTTCAGTGGGTGAATAGATTTATAAACTATGGTACATCCAGGCAGTAGAATATTGTCAATGCTAAAAAGAAATGAGCTGTCAAACCATGAAAATACATGGAAGAAACTTAGAGGTACAAAGGTATATTCGTTCCTAAGTGAAAGAAGGCAATCTAATAAGGCCAGATAGTGTATAATTCCAAAGATATAATATTCTCAATAAAACAAGAAGACATTAAAAAGATCAGTGGTTGCCAGGCATAAGTGGGGTGCGAGGGATGAATAGGCAAACAAAGAGGATTTTTAAGGCAGCAAAACTACTTTCTATGGTACTCTAATGTCATTAAGTATTTTTCTAAGCCAATAGAATGTTCAACAAGACAACTGAACCCTAATGTAAACTGTGGACTTTGAGTGATCATGATGTGTCAATGCTGGTTCATCGGTTTTAAGAAATGTAGTGCTGTGGTGCAGGATGTGGGAGTGAGATGATTCTGGGTGGTGAGGCAGGAAGCACGTGGGAACCTCTGTGCTCTGTGCACCATTTTACTGTGAACCTCAAGCTTACAAAAATAAAGTCTGTTTTAAAAAGCCTCTAGTTTTGTCTTCTACATTTAGCTTTATCTAGCACTTAAGAAGGAGTTCTTTCCGAGGCCGGGGTATGGAATAAAGGAAGCAACAGGCTATTGTTGCTGATCACAAGCTTTCAGAGAGTCAGTCCATCAAAGTCAGCTTTGTCCTTTACTCAAAGTCAGCAGCACAGCAACATGGGTTGGTAAATTGTATCAGAAATTACATTTCTTTCGTTATCCTGCCTACTCACTCTCCATTTGTGTTTCTGGGTTTCATTTCATTTTTTTCTGTCTTTTTCTAGACAACTTCTGGTTTATTCTGGTCTATAGCTTTTATTCCTTTTATAAAGTGGACCTAAGTTAGAAATCAATAGGAAGAAACAAACAAACAAACTAAAACATGGATAGAGCTCCTTAGAATTATTTTTCCATGTATACATTTCAGAAACATGGCATTGTGTCATATTGTAGGTGATAAATTGTTTTCCATGGGGGCTGTGGGTCAACAATTCTCATATTGTTCTACATGTATACTGAACTTGAACAATAAAGAAACAGATGGCAGATGGTAGAAGCTAGGTTTCCTACTGATAGAGTGAGTATTTATAGATGAGTAAGGGGAGGAGTCCAGAATGATCCATGTGGTAACGGATTAGAGCTCATGATAATTATCAGGGTAATTATGAGCTCATGTTTAGCCTAATGTAGATGTATATGATTACATCTAGAAATATTTCTAGTTATGTGTCTATACAGGTATTAGTGTGCACACATATATTTCTTTGCTCAGTCAGCTGAGGGGTCCTAAAAGCAGCCAGGAACAATAAGCATGATTAGCAACCAGAACTGGGTTCTAACACTTGTCCAATGAGAGGAATCAGAGAACCTTGGAGAAATGGCTAGTTCTAGGACTGGGGATAGAAATATACAAGATGAAAAGATGGGCCTGGAGCACCTTGTAGTGCCAGGAAGTAAAGAAGTACTAAAAGCAAAACAAACAAAATCCTCACAATGATGAGGGTGTCAAAAGGGCAGAGGAGCCAAGTGTAAGAGCTCTCAGTGTGGCCACAGCTGGGGCACTTGAGCAACAAAATAAATAAATAGTATCAGATTATAAACCAAAGTATAAACTAAGTACCCACGAGTTCACGCTGATGTAAATGAATGATTCAATAAATAAATAAATGGGAGAGAAGAGACAAATTTCCCATGCAGAAGAACTCCAAATAAATTATTTAAATACTTCACCCTAAATGAGGGGGAACATAATTTCCAGTTTTTAAGTGTGGGCTGTGAGTGCATACTGACTTTCTTCCAAAGAGCACAGAATGGAACTGGGGAGAAAAGAGTTAGTTTGTAGTGGAGAAACCTGACGAATAAACATTATGTAAGCCAGATGATCAAGGTCAAGATCAACAGCAATAAGTCATGCTAACAGTATGTGCACTTGGTATGATGTGTTGGGAATGGCTCTTTACCTCTGTGGTCTTCCTTCCCAAACCTGTGGCTAAGCAGGAGAAACATGTTAGGTGAGTCTCAGTTGTGAAAGGTCCTACAACATACCTGACCAGTACCCTCCAATCTATTCTGGTCATCAAGAACCAAGTGAGTCTGAGAAACTGAGGAGCCTAAGGAGATAGGACAACTAAATGTAAAGTGGTATCTGGGATGGCATCCTAGAAGAGAAAAAGGACATTAGGCAAAAACTAAGAAAATCTGAATAAAGTATGGAGTTTAGTTATTAATAATGTATCAGTTTTATTTTATGAATGTAACAAATAAACCACACTAGTGTTAGATGTTAATAAGAGCTAAAACTGGGGACTGGGTATATGGGGACCCCATGTATATGCACTATCCATTACAATTTTCTGTACATATAAAGCTGTTTAAAATTTTACAAGTTCATTTTTTAAAAAACATGGCATTTTGTTGTGCTAGGAAAAAATGGTACATACAGGAGGTGTGTTCTAATGTATCAATGTAATATGCTTGCATAAAGATAATCATACATCAGAACTTGGAAGTGACACAAAATAGAGTTCTCTTAAATTAAATCACAGTGTGCTCAGAAGAAAATGGTAGAGGATGGCTAGTTGGCAAATAAAAAAACTTATGTGTTTGGGATTATTTACGAATCTCAGGACACCTAAACACAAACGAATGACAGAGCAGTGCAAGTGGAAACTTTAGGCCCCTCCCCCATGGTAAAGAAACCTCTTTGGAGAAAGAACTAGGTTTAAAGGCTATCTATGCAGGATGAATGAAAATCTATTTTCCCACATTACTGAGCAGATTTTTGCCAAGTACTAATGATGAGCATGATATCTCAGAGGATGGGGCAGGTCAGAAAACAATTTGCATTCCTGGGAAATGTAGAGTGATAAGTGGCGAAATTAACCCAGAATTAACTGATCAGACAGATCTGGAACTGTTTTGCAACACAGAACATAATTGAAATGTGTTAGAATAGAAAATCTGAGATAGGGAATATTGATATATGAGGGTTCATCAGAGGAGGAAAAGTTTAGGGTTCCAGAAGTAATATGAATTTAAGAACTCAGAGACATGCATTACAGACCTGAGCCCATTATGTGTTTCTATCTCTTACCAGCTGTGTGATTCTCCCAAAGCTTAATTTCACCATCTGATGAATGGGACTAATAAGACCCATTACCTCATAAGTTGTTGTATTAAGTAATACATATTTTAAATGTTTAGAATAGTGCTTGACCCCTATTTAATAAAAGACAGTCTCAATTATTACAATTATGTTATTACTCAGATCATTTTAAGGGATGCCTGTAGGGGCCAACGGTATATGAGGGAAGCACCTAAAACAGTCTCTGACACAAACTAGGAACAAGGTGTTTGTTTTTAGATGCCTCTTCCTAAAATGATGTTGGCTTGGCCATGTGGTGTGCCAGATTGGGCTTTCAGTCAGTTAATTGTCATTGATGTTTGCTCCTGATTATCTACATGCTATTTGCATGTCCATAGAGAGTTCCTCATTTCCTCCCAGTTCATTCTCCCTTTTTTCTCTGCATTAATACGTAAGTTCAGCACTAATCATCATAGTTAACCATTGATTGAAATTTTAACTTCTAAACTCACAATGTAGCAGTTCCAGTCTGTACTTAATGCTATAATCTGTCTGTAGAATCATCTCTGCTGAAAAAGCATTTGAAGAGTAACGTGCATATCAGTCATGCTTACAATTTTTATAGACAATAATTATTTAATTTTTTCACAATGGAAAAAAGTAATACTAACCAGTAAAATTTTTTTGTCTTTCTAATTCTACTTCTAGGTGTGATGTGTCTTAAAGTAATAATAAAACAAGAACATGATGATTCTTTGCAATGCTCTCATGCTCTGGGCACAGAAGATTGAAGATACATTTTCAACCCATGGTGCTAAAGTCTAAAGATTTGGGTGTGGTCATAACTTAATAGCTATGATTCTTAGTCTGGGTTCCCTGAAAATAAAACTGAGATTATGTCTTACATGAGGTTGTTGAGTAGTCTACTGAAGAATGTGATGATAAGGAACAAGTACACAGGGCAGAAGGAACAAAAGAGGGAAGAAAGAAAAGCCAATATCAGGAAGCATTAGCAAGTTGGCTACCAGAAAAGGTGATTAGAATTTTATCCCACTAGACCTTCACAGAAACGTTATGAAATGAGTCTCAGACTATTCATTGAATTACAGAAGAGTGAAGCCTTTAACCACTAGAAACTAATACCCACATATATGAACTCCCTTGTACTTCTGGCTTGCACATGTCTGAGTGGTAAGTGGGTTTCCATGAGGTATTCCCTAGTTGGCATCTGAGAAGTTTCAGGACAGGCAGTGTGAGAGATGCAGTCCAGGCCCAACGTAGGGCTTTGCCTGTTGTACTTGTGCAAACCTAGACAAAGACAGCATGGAAGTGGTCACTAAAGCAATAGGTGAACTGAAGTTGTGGGTAAGAGGTGTTAGGTATACTGTACATGGTGTCACTATGCCATGTCACCTACTGTGGAATGGATAAACATGTTATGAAATCTTAATACAATAAAATTCTATATATCAGTGAGAATGAACCAACTACAACTATATACAACGATGTGGATGAGTCTCACAAATGAAAAGTTGGGCAGATGTAAAAGAATATCCTGTCTATCTAAGGTTTGAAAATAAGAAAAAATAATCTGTAATATTAGAAGTCAGGATAATGGTTACACTTGGAGAGGGAGAGGCTGGAAAGGTGCATGAGGGGACTTCTGTTACTGGAAAGTTCCCGTGTCTTCATTTGGGTGCTGGTTACATGCATATGCTCACTGCATAAAAAATCATCAAATAATACATATGATTTTTGAATGCATGCTTGCAGTTTATAACAATACAATTTACACATGCACACAGGGAAATTAATTACACAAGTAGAAGATCTTTACTGAAGAGGTAAGTGCAAGTCTTAAAATCACTGAGGGAGGAAATGTCATTATTTCTCAAATTAAAAATCTGTCTGGACAAAAATTTACAAAAGAGTTCTGAGAAATATAGATTGATTGGTTTGAGATAAGAGAGTGTCATTATTGGTTGATATAACATTCATTAAATCTTTGCAAGTAATAAATACTGATCTATTAAGTTTTTCCTTTCTGTAAGGATTATACTAGGTACTAGGTGCTTAGTTGAAAATAAAACAAACAAAGATCCTGTCTTCCTAGAGCTTACAGAACGCATGGAGAGCTAAGAAATGCATACCATAAGGTAGATCTCAGGTGTTCTCATCACACACACACACACACACACACACACACATACACGGTAACTATGTGAGATGATATACTAAATTAACTGGATTGTAGTAATCATTTCACCATGTGTATGCATATCAAATCATTATGCTCTATGCCTTAAATATATATACATTTTATTTTAAAAATAAAATAACATTCAGTATCATAAAGGAAGAATAAGAAAAGCACTGCAGGGGTTTAGAAGTGGAAGAGGTCACCGATAACTAAGAGGCTCAAGAAAAGTTTCATAGTGGAGGGGCATTTTGAGTTATGCTTCTGTCAAAGTAGGTTGAATTTAGTTATGTGGAGACTGGTGGTTAGGACTAGCTAAGGACCACATCAATGTAGGAGATGGGGACAATGAATCATTTTGACTGGAGCCACTGAGCTTTAGAGTGAGTAGATCTATTTATTTTTTAAATGTGAGTAGATTCACTTATTTGTCAGTTAATTTGATAAATGTTTATTAAATTCCTCCCATGGGCCAGTACTTGGAATATAATTGTAAATAAGTTTTGCATTCTCTCTGCACTGTGGATGTTGTAAAGCCTAAGGGAAGATAAATAAGTAAATGAATCTTTAATGAAGTGTGATACAGGGTGTGATGGGGGAAAGATGCTGTGAAAACTCTGAGCAGGGCTACACAACAGAGTTGTGGGCTCAGAAAAAAACTTTCAGAAGAAGTGTCATGCCAATTAAGATCTAAATAATCATGTAGGGTCACATCAATATTGGCTCTTGAATGCCAGGCTAAGAAATCTGAACAGTATGGAGTAAGTTAATCTGCTTGCATTGAAACTTGAACAAAGAAGTGATATGATCCAGCTATTTCTTGAGAAGTTTAATCTTGCTGGTACAGAGGATGAATGTGAGTAAGAGAGAAAGAAATTATGGGTAGGAGAGACCAGTTAGCATGTTTGGGGTGAGAGATATAGTAAGTGTAGGAAAATTTTGAGAAATGGACAAATCTAAGATGTACTAAAGTAATAGACCTGAAAGAATTTGTCAACTGATTTTATGTTGGTTGAGAAAAAAAGAAGGATGCAAAGACCGTGAGCCTAGATAACCTGTGTCATTTGCAGAGAGGAAACTTGAAGGAGGAGGCATGCTTGGGACACAGGGAGCACAGGAGCCCGTGTGCTTTGGAGAGAAAGTTGTGAGGCCAGCTTTGGATGCATTGAATCTCAGAGGCCAGAAGGACACCTTGATAGGGAGCTTTACACCTATAGAGTTTTAGAGAGAATGCCACTGGAAATACAGTTTTGGAAGCCTTGTGCTACGTGGAAATACTTCATTCATGAAACTGGGTGAGATTGTCGTGACACAATGTATAGAGAAAAATGAGAAAGAAACAGCCAATAGTGAGACCCAGGAGGAAGGGACAACATTGAGAAGGGGTGGAGAGAAAATAGAAAGGAGGAGCAGGTGAAGAGAGGGAAAAAGAAAGTGCCAGAAAGGCATTACAACAAAGTTTGAAGAAGACAGAGGAATGGTCCAGTGTCTGATGTGATAAGAGGTTCACGCTATTGGAACCCTGCCCAAAAGACATGCTCTTGTGGGACAGGCAGTGTGTGAAAGAAAACTGTGAGAATTGACACAGCTCTATTTGATATCCCCCCAAAGTCCTGTGTTCTGGGATATCTAACGTTGTAAGCCAAGTGCAATGAGCACTTGTTTATTTATTTGTTTGTTTGTTTTAGAGCTAAGACTTTAAGAACCAAATCAAACCATTTGAAAATGGTCATTTGGGTGCAAAGATTTTGTAATTCTGTCTTAATGGTGTCTTACATAAAACAGTTCATTTCAATGGCAACCTAAGCCAGAAAAGCAATAAATACTTTTTAAAAAAGTTTTCTTGATTAAAAAGAAAACTAGTGACGGCACAAAACGAAACTAAAAGAAAGGTATTAAAAACTAGGTAAACAAGTGGTATCTTTTTAAAGTAGGTATTCATCTCAAGCAGGTAAGAGGAAGCTCTTGTCTAGGAGGAGTGGTCTGTGTTATGAAAATTTTCCTACTAAAATCTGGGAGGAGTTGACATCTATTAATACCCAAGTGGATCCACATTTGGCATTTCCTTCTCAGGCAGGTGTACAGCGCAGGTCAGCTTCCTTCTTAAGTAGTAAGAGCATGTATCCCAGTTTGCCCTTCTGTCCTGGTGTAATTATCAACAGCACCTCCTCTCATTTTCAATCATGGCCCAGAGTGGATATATAATCCACTCTACTCCTAGGTCTCTCACGCACTCAGCGGAAAATAATAGTGAAATTTGAGGATCCTGACATTCTGATCAACTGGGATCTGAATTTAGATTCCACTATTTGGTGGATTAGTTTTGGTAAAATTTGCTCTTAGAAAAATTTTAACTTCTTGGGCCTCAGTTTTCCCAAATGATAAAAAAAGAATAACTAAAGAACTTACTGAATAAGGTTATTTTAATGAGGTTTGTCTCGAAAGGGCTAAGAGCTTTAATGGATACAGAAACACTTGATAGATGCTACCATTAATTATCATCATTAGTATTGTCGTCATCTCCCATTTCAAGCCTGGGATTTGGGATTTATTTGAAGCTGTGTTTTTTGTTGTTGTCGCTGTTTACAGTTAATGTCCTCTTCAAGTTCCAAGGGGAATGCCCCATTCCTGAAGCCACGTCTCACTGAAGATGCCATTTTCCCTTGCTAGGTGCGGTAAGAAGTACCCTTAATAATCTTGCACCCACAATGGTTTATCCCAACATCGATATCACTATGGGCTCCATAATAGTCAGACATAGGTCCTGGTCCTATCTGAAGTGAGGACAGAAATAAAAGTAACAATTACAAATAGGGTCATCAAACTATGTAACCAGTATTCTGAGGTCCTGCCATATCCATTGAAAAGGCATTTCCTTATCTTCACATGTATCCTCTCAAGATTCAGAGGCTTAAGTATTTTTCTTACTGTTCTGAAATTATGTTCTATGACTTGAAATCCCAGTCTTCTAATACCTTGAAAACTGAAAAAAAAAATTACTCTGTGGATGTTTGCACTACCTCAGAAGTCAAAGAACAAACAAAATATTTGTTTGCCTTATATAGATTCCACTCTCTATAGATTCCACAAGTCTATGTCTCAAAAATCGTCTGTCGTACATAATGCAATAATACTATGCCTACCATTGCCCTTTTAAGCGTTGTTCCTGAAGAAGGTCTTATTAACAGATTCAATTTGATTGTTGAAAGAATTAGATCATTAGAGTCACACTTAATGGAATGATCACCAGTTGTCAGCATCTCATGATTTTAAGAACTGCAAGATTGCGTGATGTCCTTATACATGAGTGATTTCAAGGTATTTTCATGCCTTCTACATTTTTGCTTTTAATTTCTCTTGTATCTTGTTTACGTAGATGACATTGATGTTTATGGACATTCATGATTATAAGAAGGAGAGAAAGTAAAGCTAGGGATGTTTCCTTTTTTTTGAGTATTAAATCTGTTCCTGTGTAGTTTCAGCCAGTGGGAGGGTGAAGGGGAAGCATGGGAAAAAGGGGTGATGTGTGAGTCCTCAGTTCTGGTCACAGACACGGTAGCATGCAAGTTCTTCAGCCCATACACATTCCCGTAGCCCCTCTAAGTCTAAGCTACTGCGCTTGGCCTTCCCCTCCTTGTGCCTAAGGGATCTCCTGGACAAGAAGCAGATCACAACACTAAACAAAACACCCCTCTTAGTGTTCAAATTCTACTGTTGTTGCTGAACAATATATTATTTTTTGTTCAAGAGACTATAGAAACTTACTGCTTTGATGATACAGCTTATATTCTGATTGCCTGAGACTTGCCCACTTCACATAAAAAGTGCATCATTTCCCCCAAAATATTTTTAAGTGGTACATGGAAGTGATAACAAACCATTGCAATGAAGATTCCATGAGCCAAGACAAGAAGGTAGTCCAGTGCCTGGCACATGCATGTTCAATGAACACTGACCATTATAATATATTAGCCTATCATTTAAGCAGAGCATTTTGATTCTCATAACAATAGGTCATAGCTTAGAGGGAGATTCCACATCACGATGTACTGTTCCACATCCGATCAGGCCAGACTTGGTGAAGAGTATAGCACAGACCCTCTTCAGGCTTCTGTCTTCAGAAATATCATTGCTCTGAAGATAGTGAGTACAGAAGAGCTGATGACAAGTTACTGAGCTGGAAAGAAAGGAATAAAAAGAATGCATTTATGAACACATGAGTTTTCTAAAACCTCTCAGCACGTCTCTGGGACTTTATTTGGAACTAGTGCCATCTGTTTGCCGGATGTCTCTGACACAAATGTGTCCGTGAATTTGGACCTGTTTTTTTTTTTTTTTTTTTCCCCATCAGCTGTGCAGTGTAGCCAGATGTTCTCATGTTTCAGAAGCAACCACATCCATCACGCTCTTTGCGGGACTGGATCATTCATGCTTGTGTAAGTCCATTTCTCCAGCAGTGAGACTAGTGGGCTTGTTTATCCACTTTTTTTCCTTGACTTTTCTCTCATGTTGCTTCAAATTAAATTAAAAGCCAGCACTGTCACTAATTAACCAAGGGTGGCATATTTGTAAACCTGGATTTGCCGGGTTGCCAGTTGGGTTGCCAGTTGAGAAAAATCCCTCTGTACTCTTTGCCAAAACCGTGTTTACCAGGCACCATTGGTGTCTTGGCAATGCTGCCTGGGTTTTGTCAGAACATAATGTAGCCATGTAAAAGATGTCCTTCAGAGATGTTCACTGCCTCGCGTTGTTCCCAACTTAAATATGCTGTGAACTAATTAACACCAGCGTGAGAGTAAACACTCAAACATCGTTACCTTACGAATAACAGCACACAAATTTCTGTGCATGGGTTTCTGTCTCCTAAAAAGAGAATGATGCCGGTTGTTATCACAGGAAGAGAAAATATTGGGAAAGCAAAGCATTGGCATCTGCTAACAGGCAGTCTCTCATCCCAGTTTCTAACAAACTTGCAAACTCCCAGGGCTGTATTATCAGAAATGGGTGTTAAAAACATTGCCGAGTTTGCCCATAGAAGAGGTAACCATATTTGAGGGTAGGTATGCCATCAAGAAGTTTCAAATGAGGGACTAACTTGAACTCATGCTGGAAAGAGATGTTTTCTTGCTTTTTTCCCCCCATCCTTCCATCTGCATAAGAGCTCTGCTGTCAGCAAAGGCTACCTGAGTCCAGGGACTCCTGACCTAAGGGGATTTTATTGTTTACGGACACTGGGAGCAGGAGCTCGACACCCTCTGGGCTGGAGAGTAAAAGAAGGCACCTGCTTCCTCTGATCCTTGCTCTGAAGTGACCCTGACAATTGGAATCCGAGATTCCAAGTGGCCAAAAGAAGTGAGGTTAAAGAGAACAGAGAGCAGCTTTATGGAAATAATACTGATATTCATACATTCCAATGGAAATAAGATTTTTTTCTTAAAAATGTGCTTTTAGTTTAAGACCCCAGAACAAAAAGCCATCTTTACACATGTGCTCTATAAGAGGGCTGTTCAATGGAACTTTCTGTGGTGAGGGCAGTGTTTTCTGTGCTGCTCAGTATGGTAGTCTCTCACCTCATCATGGTCCTCAAATGCTTGAGGTAAGCCTAGTGAGTCTCAGGGACAGATATTTAATTTATTTTTATTTAAGTGAATTTAAATGAAAACATATGTGACCATGGCCTCTGTTTTGGGTAGCACAGCAGTGCCACAGCACATGAAGTGTGGCATCATTTTACATTTTTGCAAACCTCTGTAATACCTGGTATGATAGAAATGACTGATTCTCATATCTGCCTCTGTATTTTATCTACTGTGACAGTTTTGGTTGAGAAAATCCTGCCATTCCCAGACATATATTCTCAAGATCAAGATTTAATCAATTAACAATATTTAAAGCCTCATCAAAGACATTCTTAAATGACATCATTTAAAAAAAAAATGCTTGCTGCCACTGCCTGGGTTTGTGCTAAGCACCAACAGTGATACCCACCACTGCTTCTATACCAATCGTGTAAATGCCAATGCATTGTGTAAAAATGGGCAACACCTAAATATTACTTTGTAAACTGTTTAGACTTTTCAGACCTCATGCAGGGGTATCCAGGAACCCTCAAATTCCACAGACCATGCTTTTAGAATCTCTCAGCCTTTCCCATCCTACACACCCCTCCCCTCCACCACATCACACGTACACCACTTTGTATTTGACAGAACAACCTAGCTCCGTTCTCTGAGATGCTGGAAGCAGCCAATAGTATGGGTCTCATCTTCTCCCCCAAGCATTTAAGTTATATTTTCCAACAAACATATTGCCACTTTAAAAAGGATTATGCATCATTTGTAATAATTGTTATAATCCTTGTTTTCACTCTCCTATACAAATAAATCTGTAAATTCTTACATCATCTCCAAGCTCAGCATTTTTAACCTGTCTGCTAGAAAGCTCTACCATCTACCACACTGACTGCTTCTCTTCTTGTTTAGCTAACCCTAACCGTTCCACACAATCACTAACAATACTCATTTGAACCAAGCATCGTGTTTGAGAATTTCCTCTTTTTTATCTGGTATATATGAAAATCATGAGATATAGATAGTCCTTAGAGTGAGTGAAAATATGGCTACATACCATAGGGGTAGATATTTGTATCTGAAAAGATTTGTGGCCTCTTTTAGCTTTCTGGTTCTCAATGTAAGACATAGTTGAAAGGAACTCTATCTATATCACATGACAATGTGAATAATATATTTTAAGAAATTGTTAGAGCCCTGGTCAGCGTTGCTCAGTTGGTTGGAGCATCATCCAGTAGACCAAAACGTTGTGGATTTGTTTCCTGGTCAGGGCACATACGCAGGCTGTGGGTTCAATCCTGGGTCAGGGAGGTTAGGGGAAGGCAACCAATCCATGTTTCTCTCTCACATTGATGTTTCTCTCTCTCTCTCTTTCTCCCCACTCCATACCATTTTTCTCTCTCTAAAAACAATGAAAAATATTCTCAGGTGAGGACATATTTAAAAAAAAATCCTCAGGTGAGGATTTAAAAAAAAAATTCCTAGAAACCTTAAAAGGATTCTTTATAACTTAGATATATTTAAAATTCAAGAGGGCTCCAGATGTCCTCCTTGTCCTGTATTTCACCTTACTGAAATCTATAGAGCTAAACATCACAGACCCAGGCTTGGCAGAGGGCCTATATCCTCACCTTTATGTAAGGATTCAATGTACCCTCTTTTAGTTACCAAGTTTACTTCTGGATTCAGTACTGACTGCCTAAATTTTTTAAGACCTCAGAGCAAAATGGTCTCTGGGGGATTGTAATACATCTTGAATTTGAGTTGCAGAGGTGTCTGGAGACTTACTTTTGGAGCTTAGAACAACTACAATGAAATAATATTACTTTCTCGCATAAATGTATTTTCCTAAAAATCACTAAGAAAAAAATACACAATATATGATCAAGATGTGTTAAAATCCTGAATTGAAAATTGAACCAAATATTCTAAAGGAAGAATGATTTAGAGGTACAAGAACTGGACTGGAAATTGAGACCTCTCTTTCAGTCTTGGTTTTGCCTCTAAATAGTTGTTTGGACTTGGACAAGTAATTGAACATTTTTGGGTTTCAGTCTCTTACCCTCTGACAGAAACCATAACTATTCCCCTCATCTTTGAATTCTCTGGTTTTCTAAATCCATACAATCCATTGCTTTCTTACTCTAATGAACCAGTTCACACACTTGTAGCTTTGCTTTTTGCAAACATAGGTTATGAAAAATTTAACTGAATTTTATTTTGTTTGGGAACTATTTACTAACGTACAGATTATGGGATGAAAATTTGAGTATGAAAGTGTACATAATTTGCCCTCCATGCATGCTATGCCAAGTGCAGCATGAGAAACCAGTGGCCAGATGATCTTCATTTTGCCCTCAAAGGAATAACTCCTTTTGTCTAACACATCAGCAACATCTAGAGTCAGCAACAGCTTGTTTACAAAAAACACAAAGATGGAAGTTGCTTTTAAGTTTTCTGGTTTGCCAATAATATCAATTACTTGCAAATATAGATTCATAAAATTAAAGTCATATAGTTGATTAAAATTTTACATGACAGTTATAAGATGCAGCAAAGTACGTTATTTTCTAAGTCTTTTTTCATTGAACAGGACATAATAAATGCCCGTTTGTGCTGGTTAATACTGAGGCAAAGGTAGTCATGCAGAAGTACACATCCGAAAGTACTAGCACTAGAAAAATATGCCTTCTAATAATTTTTCAGTGTTACCTGATTGACTACAAGGAGGCATTATTAATAACTGCAGCATATTAGCTTTTATATGTTTCATTAAGAAAGATGCACCACATATTTCTGTCTCTGGTTTGAGCCTTGGAATTAACCATTCTCTTCCACCTGCTTTCCCTCTCAATTATGTCCTCAGTGACATTGTGCAAAGAAACTAAGACAGCAATTCCATTTCCATAGGTTACAATGACCTTACAGAAGAGAAGAATAAAAAAAGGAATAAAAAGAAAAGAAAGAAAACAGACAAGCCTTCTTGGTTAGTACCTAGAAACTAAATATGCACGAGATAGAAATCACAGTGGAAGTGAGTGTCATTAAAATAAAGTGACTTGTTTTTTATCACAAGGCTATTTTCAGTTAAGTCCACTCTAAATCTTATCTTTATTCATCCTACAGGTTATAGATAATGCATGACCATATTAAAATTCTCTGCTTGGTCTGAATCTCCCTATCTTTGGTAGACAAGCCAAGTCCTTGACAGCTTGCTTTTATGTGTGTTGATTTTTAAAAGACAACAACATGAAACCTTTGAAGTTGAAATTTCTTGATTTCGGGCATTGTTCTATGTATTGAACAGGTCCTGCATGGCAATTTTAGAGAACTATAGTAACTGAAGTAAATTATTTGGAGTAAATAGTATAAGCAAAGGGAATAGAAGAATTGGGTCATTTTTAGGAAAACTTTTATTGAAGTATAGTATATGCACAGAAAATACAAAACTGCGAACTGCTCAGTTTGATGAATTTGTGCAATGTGAACATGCTCCCCTCGCCATCACCCAGCATCCAACAAGCCCTCTCGTGCCTTGCTTTATCACTTTCCTAAGAGTATTTTAATGAACATGCATTTTAATCTTGTCCAATTGACCAAAATTTCTTTTTTATTAATGCTTTTTGAGTCCTGTTTAAGAAATAATTTCTTATGCAAATTTCACAAAAATATTCTTTGTTACCTTCTAGGAGCCCTAGGGTTTTTACTTTTTTATGTGTACTACAAGCCACCTTGAATTATGAATTCTATTGATTTTTTCTTTATAAATATGCGTTTCACCCAACATCATTTACTGAAAATATAATCCTTTCTCTCAGTGCCTTGCAGTGATACCTTGTTCTACATCAGGAGACTGTGTATTTGTGGGTTTATTTCTGGGTTCTCTATTCTGTTTTTTTCTTTTCTTTTTTTTTTTTTTTTTTTTTTTTTTTTTTTTTTTTTTTTTTTTTTTTTTTTTTTTTTTTTTTACTTTTTATCTGTCATTAAGCTAATAGCACACTATCTTAAGTATAAAGCACTGGAATAAATCTTGGTATCTGGTAGTGTAAGGCCTCCAACTTTGTTTTCCTTCCAGAGAGCCTTTCGGCACATATGTTCTTAGATAAGCTTGAAAACTTCCCCTCCCTCTCACTGCATTCAGGCAACACCAACAATAAAACCTTCTGGGATTTTCATAGAAATTGTGGTAACTATATAGATCGATTTGGGAAAATTTGAGACTTTGAAAATATTGTCTTCCACATTTGAACATGGAATATGCTTTGTTTATTTAGATATTAAATTCTCTCAATAATGCTTCTAATTTTCAGTACAGAATTCTTAGATATTTTCCCTAGGTATCTGATAATTTTTGAGCAGTTTTAAATAGCATATATTTGTAAATATAAAAATTTTATAATTATCAGTTTCATTTGATCCACTCTTTCATGTCTTATCACTGAAAGGTTTTGTCTACTATAAACTATTCTTTCTTAACTGAAAGTGGGAATTGAGATTAGAACTATTAGATTCCATGTAAGTGAAAAGTAACTATTGTATTAACAGGATTAACTTTGTACATATGAAAAAAAAGAAATCTTGCCCTGTAGAAAAATGAATATTTGTCCAGTGGTTATTTTAAAAGTGATTATGGGAAAGTGAGGGATTTTTCTGTTTTGAGAATTTTTCTTACCATGAGATTATGTGTGGGCATTCTGAGCAAAACTCAAACTACAGAGGTAAGTGGGCCAATTCAAGTTTATCCTGGTTACAATGAAGGTGCAATACATGGACAAGTAACTACCCCACTGTGCAAAACTCCTTTAGTGTACATAGGCCAAACTGCTACTCACATGTCCACTGCCCTATCATTTTCTGGTGTGCATCCACCTCTACTAGGGACTGTCAGGTTCTTTTAAAGTTTGTGTGTTGTGAGTGGCTGTATCTCTCCAGAAGAGTTCCTGTCAGTTGTAAAACTGTCTGGTTAGGGCATCAGAACAAAGGAAAAAAAGGGTATCCTTTTTGATGATGATCAGAATGGGGTGATGGAATGAAGGGAGTGGAGAGACATGGAGGGAAGACAACATCGAGCCGTAAAGAAAAAATGTTTTCATCATAGAGTTGATTCCCTCTGTCTTGTAGCTTGATTGGTAAGCCCTATGTTTAGATAACAGACATTTTATTATTATTTTGATCTTGGCTAATGCACATGGAAAATCTGTGTAATGCACCCAATAGAAAAACTGGGGAACAATTCTTCTATAATTGCACAAAAAGTAAATTCAAACATGTAAACAAATTTTAACACACTTTAATACATACTGGTAAGAATAAAGCAAATACATGTGTTGTGCAGAGCATGTGTAATTTTCATTTGCTCAGGAAACTGTGACTCAAGAAAATTAATGACCAAGTCTAGCATTGTGACTTTTGTTCTATCTCAAATTGAGTGCAGAACAATGAAATAGCCACCCAACAACATGGAGGACAGGATGTGGCCCATTTTTTCACAACAGAGTTAACTAGTAATATAAGCAAACTGGTTACGTAACTATATTGAAGCCATCTTCTAAAATGTAAAAAAAAAAAGATCAAAATAGAATCAAAGTGAAAACAAACACAATCATAATTGATAAGCATGTACAAGCCTCCTGAAGCATTGAAAATGTAATGAAAAACTGAGGACTTGTTTAGGCAATCTTTAAATTTGAATTTCCCTCCCAACAGCTCTAGTTTCTTTAGCTTTTTTCCCTGAAATCAAATTAACAATATTTATTGGCTCTGAGCCATGCAAAGGCTAGGCTAAGAGGCAATGTAACTAATAGGGAAGAAAGCATTAAGTTATGAGTCTGGAAATGTGATTTCTCAGTCCCCACTCTAAACATTAGCACTCATATTTAAAGTGAGAGTTTGGCTTGATGTCATCTAGTGTCCTGGCTAGTCCAATGGTTTCTATTGTCTCTTGATGTAGTGGGGAGAAGAGATATAAAGGCATAAATGGTATTTGATGATGACTCTAGAAGAGCGTCTGGTTGTTCACCTCATTTGGACTTATTTTCCCCTTCCCAAAGGCTGGCAATGAGGTTTACAGGCCACACGCTGAAGGGATTTGGAGAAAATATTTTGAATATTTATATAAACTGTGAAATGTTATGTGAAATATAAGAATGTCTGTGACATAGTCCATGTCACAGAGGAGCTTTCAGTCTCCATGGGGAGGACATCTGTATAAGCGTGGAATAGTGTAAAAACTAAGATAAACCTGAATGAAGTATAGACATAGGCTTCAATGGGAATTCAGAGATACATAGCTACAACCGGAGGAGCACAGAAGATGATCTTGAAAGAGAGGCTTAGAGAATGGACCTCTGAATAGAGAGATGGGTAGAAGGTGATAACGCTTTTGATAGGAAAACAATAATCAAAGCATTGAATACATAGAAAGGAAGATGTTATCTTCCAGAAATAATGAAAAGGGAGTTATCTTGGATCAGAGGGAATGTTTACAGCATTAGTGGGAGGTAGGACTGGAGGAGTCAGGGAGCATCCATACTTTAGAGGCAGGTGAAGAAGATGAACTTTACCTGATAGTTAATGGGGAGTTAGCCATAAGAAGGGACTATAGGAGACTATTTTAATCTTTTAAAAAGATCAAAGACCAACTGGGAAAGTTGATTACATGAGAGAACAGACCAGCAGCAAGAGTCAACAGAGACAGCTAGTACAGTTGTCAGGTATAGGTGAAGACCTAAAGAATCAAGTATGAAAACATTCCATATTGAAGGAGGTTCCTTGCCAACTCTTCTTTCCTCCGTTCTCCTCCTGTTCTGAATAAGCCTCTGGGTAACAAGGTGACATAAATAAAATTGTTCTTTCACTCATCAAGCCTAAGAACTTATTCCAGTCCCTAGGGGTGTCTTGGGTTGAGTGAAGTAGAATTCATTTTGTAGCTTGCGTCATGGAAGTCGCTGGGAAAATCACTCTTTAGTGTGACCTTTTGTTTGCACATGATTGTGGAGATATGACCCAATCTCCACCCTTAGTTCAAAAAGAAAACAAATCTCCTTCATTACTTTGCTGGCTCTCCTCACTTCTTGATCCCAGCCAACTTTTTTCGGGGTCTCCTATCTGCTCTCCTCCCACGATAATATTCTTGGATGTTTTGTTCCCTTGGAGCCTAAGACACACTCTTTATGTAGTGAAAATGAGTACGTCTCACCAAAGCCACTCTGGACTAGCTGTCCATAGCCCAGTGGTGATAATAGTCCACTATCTAAAAGAAAAATGATTTTACCACAAATACTACCACGATGATTCAGCCCTGAGCCCTGCCAGAGGGAGGGCTGCGCCATTTTTTCCCCTTTCCCCAGCACACAGGCTTCTATGAAGAAGCATCTGCTGCCTTGTTCTCTTCTATATTAGGACAAAATGCTTTCTGGCTTGCTGATTTCAGGCCCTTAGGAAAAGAGGGGGGGAAAGAGTTTCTCATAAAGTCTTCATTGCACAGCCAATCAGTCTGCATCCTGGGAACCCCAGGCATGTATTCAGGGACCAAGCCACAGAGCAATAGTTCAGAGATGATGGAGTTGAAAGCTGGACATGTCATGCTCATTCTGAGGGTACAGATGGTATCTATTTAGCTAGAATTCTCCCACTGTGATTGTTTTAATGCCGAGATCATTTTAACTGGCGTCTTATCACATTTGGGAGGGCCTGCATACTTTTCCTAAAGATTAACCAGACACAGCTTTTGATTTTCACAGTTCAAATATGGGATTGGAGAACCAGAGGAAAAAGAATGAGGTCTACAAATAAAAGTGCTCATTTAAAGATGGTACGTCCTTGAGAATGTCTGAAAAGCACCTGAAGGAAAACTTTTGGGGAGGACATTTCTATCAGTTCCTTCTGTGTATGTATGTACCAGGGATGTATTTGATGAAAACAATGGCACAGTCTTCACATTAAGATTCCTAACCCAGATTAGGGGCAGGAGACCAAGGGAAGAGGGAATGCTGAAGGGAACATCAGCCTGTTGGATGTGGTTGGCCTATCTCATGAGAAGACTAGATGGGAAAGCCTGGAGAAACAGATTGGGCTTTGTTCTCTCCCTCTCAGCCTTCAGTATTTTGTGTGCCAGTGATCTGGTTCACACTGCGAGTGTTGACAAGCTGCACTGCATTGCTGGACACTACTCAGAAGTGGATGGGGCAGCCCAAGCTATCTCCTGGAAAACAATCACATCTACAGGGCTGGGAGCTCTGTTGTTTTTAGTTTTGTAAAACAACAACAACAATAGCAATAACAGCAACAACAATAATAATTGTTGTTGTTGTTTGTGTTGTTGCTGTGATTTTGTTAAACTGGTCTGTTTGATGTATTTCCTATCACATTTGGAATGCCTCATGGACATGGGACATAGCTCTTGAACATGCCTTAGACTTGGCAAATCTTATGTCTCCATGCTTGCAATTTTTTAAGGACCACAGAGACTGAAGGCTCCACTTTTATTTCAATCAGATGGATTTCAAAGCCAAAGTGAGGCATATCACAATCAGAAGGATGAATTAAAAAGACAAAGTTAAGGTGATGGAGGAGGAAGAATGTTTATTAAATGATAATTATATGCTTCTTCTCAAAGCCCAGACTTTATGCCTCCAGTCATAACACACCAGTTCTCCGAGTTTTAACAATGCAGTTCTCAGAAGATTTCCTATTTGGTTGTGGGCAATTGACAGATTTCAGCTTCTTGTTCCCTTGTTAGGGTTGATGGGCCAGGGCACAATTTTTATTAGGTTCCAATGCATCTGAGGTGCTTAAATAAGAGACTAAAACAGGCACTTGTTCCGTGCTGCAGGGTGCTAAGTTGCATTAATTTTTATTTTAAGCTGTCTCCAAACATGGCTTTTATAGACTAATAAAAAAGCAATTTTTATAAGTTCACAAAAAACAATGAACACAGTCGAGCATAAATATCTTACAACCAGGGCCAGAGGGAAATTATGAACTAAAAAAATGTGCTGAAAGTGACACACACAAAAAACAATACCTAAATGCTGCATTCTCAAGGTAAACTTTCATCTAAATGGAAGATTCCATAAATGTAAATTTCCACCAGTGATTCCTCTTTGTTCTCATCCCACTGCTGTCAGAACTCTGTGTCCCTGCCCTTCACTGATTTATGCTCATCGTAAGCCGTAAGATCAACGTGAAAGACTCATCTCTTTGGGGGTGATATCACCCATTAATGCCAGTCCTCACATTCCCATTTGCTTGTTCAGAACATACTTGGAAACACTAAAACCTTAATAGAATTGTCCTATCTCTAGAGGTATATTTTATAAATGTATGGACAGAATCTCTCAAATAATAATAAAAATGTAAAGTATATTTTGGATAATCCTCCTAGCAAAGCTATTTCTGAAAGTTTTTATATAGTGGTAGCTGCCACATTGTTATATAATCATAATGTGTATGTGAAATATATTATCTCAATTAATGTTTGTATGTACAAAAAGAAATTCCCCAAAAGTTAAAATAAAATCAGTAACTCATCCAAAAATATTAGGTAGTGCCAAACATCTGATTATTTGGAAACTTCCAGATGATTGACAATGATTTTGACTTTTAAATCTTCCAGTCTGGGCTTGTGGGTTTATCCTCTAAGTTTGGGGCAAAAATCATTGCTTTTGCTACTTATGTGAATTTCATGTATCAACCACATTTGCTTTACATGAAGATTTTTCATTGCTTTAATATACCATGCAAAAGAAGAGAATCGAGCAAGCAAGGAAATCAAATATCCAGGAATTTTAATTTTATATGTAACCTTTTTCCTTAGACAAAGCATCTTGGTTTTCTCAGCCTTAAATCCATTAAAGTGTCCTAAGATAGTGCTGATTATTTGAGGTATTTTATTTGTTTTATAAAAAGATAAGTATATAAATAAAAGCAGTACCTAGAATCGAGTTAGAAGTCTTACTCACAAGGTAATTCAGAGATCTGATGCCTTTGCATCTGAAATTTTCTTCATTTCGTGCCCCTTAGTGGAAGCATGCGGGAGGTGGGGGAACTGGAGGCTGTTCTGTAATTTCTGTACAGGAGGGATTAGGGGGTTAAGGGTACTCATCTGAAACCTATCTTTACCTAGCGAGTACATACGTCACTGTACTTAAGTTGAGTGTTTATTTTGAGAAACTTTGGAGGAATTTCTGGAGCTTAGAAGGAGAATTGTCTATGATATTTAAAGTGATACTAGCAGCTAAAACTAACAAATTATGAAATCTCCATGGTTAACACAATAAAAGTTTACTACATATTCATATAACAGTCTAACATATTCCTGGTCAAGTGGCTTTTCTCCAAGTACTAATTCCTGGCCCAGGCTCCGTTCATCCTGGGGCTTCGACTTCTTCAACAAATGGCTTCTAAGGACAATAAGCTTTCAGCATCAAGCTGAAAGGGGAAGAGGAAGGAGGGATTTCCTTTTTAATAGATCAGGTATAAAAGTAGCATATCCCCTTAGCTAGAACTCATTCTTATAGCCACATTTAAGTAAAAGAGAGACTGAGAAATGTAGTCTAACTGTGTGTTCAAGAAAAATAAAAAGTGGGTTTGCCAATCATCTAGCAATCTCAGGCAAACTGCAACTCCAGCCCCCATCTTCCCTTGATAGTTGTATTGAAAAGAATATGAGGTACAAATATTAATGTTAAACTTCCATCTTTTAAGTACCCAATTTAGAGGCATCAGTGATGGTATGAGGCTCCCCAAAAGCCCAGCAGCCATAAAGAGGCCCTCCCCGCCGAGAGCCTCCTGTGACCATGCTCTGTTATGCTTCCCAATGCGTAAGCTTATGACCCTGTAGGCATCACTAGCTACCAGGGATGACATTTAAAAGACAGTACTCATTGTGCACAGGAATTATATTTCAAACCCTCAAAATTGAGTCTTCTTATTTCCTTTTTCTTCTCTCTTGGCATGGATTTTCTTCATGCTTGAATGAGCTTTTTAATTCTGCCAAGGTGGAAGTTCATATTTGCAACTTTTTTTTCATTTTGAAAAGAAAAAAAAAATGCAAGCTAAAAAAGTCTGATTAATTTTCAAGAGCTAGTAAAGGTTAGTTTTTTCCCACCCCCATATAACACAAAAATGGATGTGCTAATTTAGCTGAAATGTTATGAAATATGTACTATTGGGTTGAAACCAAGTGTGGAAATTCCATGAACATTTCCCACTGTGATATCTCTTCCGAGACACCTGTTTACATCCTACCAAACAGATTTCTATTCCAATCATTAAAATGTAAATACATCTAGCATCAGTGAAAGAAACTCACCAGTTTGGGGATACCTTAACTCTTTGAGCGAGTTTGATTCTTTACAACAACATTACAGATGACCCGAGTAATAGAGCAATATACTATACATTTATACATGAAAATTATCCGTAACTGTCAGGATTCTATTATTGTCCTGATTCAATTAAAATCTACAGTTACAATTTCACTATAGTTTAAACGTTCGCCCATAAACACTTGTCAACAACCAGCTAGCCTTATAAACACTTTGACTTAATGAAATGTTTAGTGGAAGGATAGTTGCATGTCAGATGTTGTATAACCCCTTGGAATCCAGTTTCCCACAGCATTTCAAGTTCTTGGAATTCCACTGATGATGTTCTCACACTATGCATGCTCAAAAATTCACTGGCAACACACATCTGTGTTTACCCTGTTAATCATGACAATGTCCACAATACTTTTCATATTCCTAAAGGACTGAGTAATACCTTCAGAATCTTAAAAGGCAAACATGAATTATATTGGACCTGTAATCATTCTAGCATCCATAATAGGAAGAGTTTAAAATTGGAAATCACTTACATACTGGAAGCAGAAGATTGTCAGAATTGCAGATTTCTGGCTCAAGGGCAAATTAATATAATGGAAGGATCTGCAAACTAATGAAAGAAAAGACATAGCCCTGGATATATGGGCCTTTGGGGTTTCTTTCCTCACTCTTCATCTGCATTCCAGATAAGTTCTATTTGAATTAGAGAATTTTTTCAATATATGAAATATACCATTGTGCATTTTGCTACTTTCTTGATGATAATAAATTTACACAGACTCTATCACAGGATGAGGGAAGATTATCAGTCTTTTCTTGTTATATAGACAAGAAAAAATGCTTGACTCTTGGTTTTCCTACCCAAAAGGGTCTTAGGAGAGGAATCAAGGAGCAAGAACCCATATTTGACAACTATGGGGTATAATCAGAATAGACGGACCAGAAAGCATTTGCAATCAGGCTCAATACAACTGTCACTACTCTTCTTCCCACCCTCTCAGCCAACATCATTACTGATCACGTTAACCTTTCCTATTGGTCTCAGGTATGAGTGAAGCATTTTTCTCAACATAAAGATTTAGGTATTTATTACCAATCAACAATTGATCTGAACTGTAACTCAATATAAAAAATCTCTTTGTCATTCTTGCTGATGTGGTTCAGTTGGTTGGAGTATCATCCTGAGCACCACAAGTTTATGGGTTTGATTCCCCATCAGCACACATACCTAGGATGCAGGTTCAATCCCCAGTTGTAGCATGTATGAAGGGCAACTGATCCATGTTTCTTTCTCACATTGATGTCTCTCTCTCTCCCCCTCCCCTTCCTCTTTCTCTAAAATGAATAAACAGGCTTTTTAAAGATTTTTAAAAATCTATTTGTCATTCCTGGCCTAGGAGATCCCCGGGTAAGATGAGTAGGAATCAAAGGAAAAGAGAAGTTCCAGACAGTCATGACCTTGGAAATCTCTCTGTAGGTTCAAGTGGTCATATTTGCAACAGAAGTTGCCATTTACATTATTTCTAAGGTAATTTTCTTTCATTTTGACTTTGCCTCAATAAGCTTTGATGCTTTCCTGGCAAGTGCATCTGTGGTGACCACATGAAAGTAAAGAGCATAACAAACAAAGACATTTAGCTTTCATCATCTATAGAATACCCTTTTCCTTTGGTGAAGTCTCACCAGTTATCAAGCTGTGGGACATACAGGCTGTCAAATGCAGTAGCCTCAAGAAGACAGACTGGACCACCAATCATTATGATGGGGCCCAAGCAAGGGTTTCCAGGGGCTGATTTCTCCATTCTGGGTCTTTGAAAAGTAACATATCTGCTGTCTCATAGATTTTAGTCTACTGGTTTCCCACTGGAAATTCGCTCTGAATCACAGAAAAATAAACACACACACACACACACACACACACACACACACACACACACAGAAAACCAAATGTCCAACAGCTATAACATCACATGTGTCTTATCTCTCTTATTCTTATGTGTCCTGATATCCTCACTATGTTTTGATTTTTTAAATTCATATTACATTGTTTTTAGTCATCTTGATCCTTTGTGGAACAAGGTAAGATGTAAGTACATAAATATGAATTAATATATAAAGACATCAAAATTTCCACCACTAGCCTAACATTTCATGAATCAACCAGGGAAGGTTAATATCTTTTGCAAATTGTTTAATTGTTTTGGTACAGTGTGTATTAGCCAAAGGGGTCTATTTTTCAAAGGTGTGCTGATATGCCTAAGAATAACACCACCAATAATATTATTTATCCACTGGTACAAGTACACCTTTAAGATATTGCTGGGACTCTTTTTTAAAGGAACAACACTTTATTTATTCTCACCTGAGGACATTTTTTCATTGCTTTTAGAGAGAAGAGAGATAGAGATAGGGATAGAGAGAGGGAGCGGGAGAGGGAGAGGGAGAGGGAGAGGGAGAGAGATCAATCAGTTGCCTTCTTGCAGCGCCCTGACTGGATACAGAACACAAAACCTGGGTATGTACCCTGACTGAGAATCAAACCCATGACCTTTCAGTCTATAGGATGATGCTCCAACCAACTGAGCCACATGGGCCAGGGCATGTTGGTCCTCTTTTTCTACATGGAGAAACTAAAGCTATGAAAGATATTCCATGATTTAACCAAGTCTCGGAAAACAGCAGAGTTGCAAGAAGCTATAAGAATTTGGCTTATGTCTCTAGGGGTTAATATTCCCTTGAGAGAAGACATTATTCTTTCTCTTTATATCTGTAAGAACTTGCCTTTGACTTGACCAGGCTGAAGAAAATTATGTCTCTCAGGTAACTGATAGACTGTGAAATTAAATTTAGGAAATCAGATCACTTGAAGGTGCAATCCTTATCCTTGAAACCAGCCTGCCATAGCACACTCAGAGAAATCTGGCTTTGAACTCATCCATCAGTTTTGTTTTCCTCTATTTGTTTTTGCAGTTGGAGGAAGAAACTGGTGGTTTTGAGGTTGGCAGGGAAAGTTCAAGTGAAAACAAAGCTCTCTTGCTGGCATTTTTGCTGGCAATAGTGTCCTTTTCTACTTTGAGTCCTTAGTTTTACAAATATTTTTCTTTTGAAGACTTCTTACCAAAGCTGTCAGCAAGATTTATGACAAATATAACTTAGAGCAGATAAGAGCTGTTTCTTTATTCTACATCTGCCAAATATATTGCTCTTTACTTGGGCACTTGTAACTATTCGTGGTTCCAACTGTAATGCTGAACTAGGCTCCATGTTAAGGAAGCAGTCTATTGTCTTGTTGACCAGAAGTGGCTACTTATTATCCTACCCCAAAAAATTAAACCTGCTATTTGCTTTGCACACCATTTATGTGTCAGGTGTTTGGTGTATAATTTTTTTTAGTCAAACATTGAGTAGTTATTATTATCATTGTTATTATTATTATTATTAAGCTTCAAAGCCAATGTCAGAATAATTAAACAGGTGAGTGAAAATCATACAGAATTTAGAATACAAAATAAGAATTTAAGCTCAGAATAATCTGAATTTAAAATTTGTGTTCTATAGCATTTCCCTTTCACCATAGATATTCTTTGAGTAGATTTCACCCATGCTTCAACTTTTCAGAATAGAAAGTTTATGCTAATCACATTTTACAGATCTTTTGGTGAGAGTTACACTATAGTATTTATATTCCTTCCTCTTTCATGGATAATTGAAAATGTCAAAATTCATGGAGCTGTACAGTGTTGTATTTGGTTTTATTGATTTTGCAATGAGCTGAATTTGGGATCTTTAGTCATTTGAAGTGTTCGAATACAGTACTATAATTCAGTAACAGGCAAAAATAAATCATCAAGTCTTATAGCAGGACTTATATGCATTATTTTTCCAAGCACAAATGGCAATTGCCTAGTATGATTGAAATATTAATGACATAATATTGATGGAATATTAATATTACCAGGATTTAAATAATTCTAGGCATTTAAAATATATATTATTATTGAACTTTTAAGTATATTTGAGGAAATTTTGCCTCTCATGCTTTACTTTAATTTAAATAACTTTTTGTCATGTCTTCCTCCATTTTCTATTATACTTCATTTTCTTCTTGCACCATTTCTTTTTTGCATTTGCAAAATATGGTTTGATTTAATTCTTATTAAATCTTATGATATGGAGCTTACATAAGAATGTGTATGTGAACTGGAAGCAATGTTGCCCAATATAATTTTCTTTTTATTTTTCATAAAACATCCTGGATCTTGAATACTCCCATAAGGCAGTAAAGAGGTCCTTGTGGTGTTTTAGAAATATTTTCTAGCTGCTCATTTTTTACTCCTTTTCAGGCATATAACATAAATAAATAAGTCTCAGATTTTGGATTCTAAATATTGCCACCTTTCAGTCCATGCTGTAATTGTTCACTCACTTTGATGAGTTATTTTTGAGTGCCTTCTTTGTATACCAAGTACCATGTAGGCACTGGGGCTGCAGTAGTGAAATAAAGAAAGCGTTCCAGGTCCTCTGTAGATCACAGGGAGAGAGCAAGACAGAGACTGCCTGAAGTCGGTGTGGTGAGCATTAAAAAGGAGAATGATGGGGTGTTTCCTGAACCAATAACAGAGGACTTAATTTAGTCTGCAGGGTTGGAGAATCAGAAGCATCTTCCTGGAGGAAGTAAGGTTTTTGCTGAGAAAAAGAAATTGGCCAGATGGGAAATAACTGGGGGGAGATTGTTAAGCTTTCCAAGCACCATGAGCTGCCTTTACAAGGGATGCAAGGTGAGTTAAGAAGGCAGCTTCTTTCCTTGCCTAGAGTCCATCGACAGTATTCAGGACATACTTTAGTAGTCCGTGTTGCCAATGTCTAAAATTAACCTTTTAGGAAAAACTTTTGGTTCTAGATCCTTCCCTTCCCATACTTTGGTTATTTTTTCACTCTTCCCTAAGAGAAAAAAAGATGGAAATGAAAAGCCAGGCCATGTTTCTACAATATTAGAAATGGCATATTTCAAGAGAATTTCAAGGAAATAGGAATCGTTTATTATTTCTTACCACAGGCATTGTGCTAAGAAAGATACTTAACATAACTCTATGAGATTAATTTCCTGTTTTTACAATGGAGGAAACTGAGTCCTAGGGAAATTATGTTACTCATTTTGTATGAAGTAGAGCCAGAATTTGAAGCCAGATATTTCTAACTCCAAAGCCCAAGTTTTAATGTCTCTACAAAGTAGTAAAGCCGCAGATGGGACTTAACCAAGAGCGTGTTTAGGGACAGTGATAGTTCAATTTAGTTAAAGGTAAGGGAGAGTACACAGATGAGGCTGGAAAGTGGGACATGACAAGAGAAGTATACAAACAGATGCGATGGAAATTGCTGCCTGTCTCCTGAAACCCAGTTCCTTTCCAAACAGGTATCTTCCCTATGCAGGGGAATCCGACTATCCCCAGGTCAAGGTGCTATATGTTTTTAAGGATACTATTAAAGCCTTTGTCAGTCACTGGTTCAGGAACTCAAACAAAAACCAATTAATACTCACAATATTCTGACTATTGGGATTTTTAAAAAATGGTATATAACCCTCTTCAATGGGCACATGACTCAAGCGGGCCAATGAGATGGCAGGAGGAAGTTTAAAATGTCATTTGGGAAAAAGATTTATTGATTAAAAAACTACTGAGATATATGAGAGGTTCCAAACTATCATTCTTGTTTTACCACCAGCCTGGAGGAGAAACCCAGTGAGGTGAAGACTCATAACTTTTAGAGAGGAACATCAACACAGTGTCACAGGCTGGTTAAGATCTCCATTTCCACAACTGCTTGGCAGCCTTTAATGCTAGCACAGCCATACACAGCTGGGTGACACGGCCAAGTTATTTATGTTTCCTAAGCCACTGTTGTATGGTTTGTTAAATCGAGTTATTGATTATGCCACCTGACAGTGTTTTTGAAAGAAATAAATTAATATACACATGTCTTAGTATCTGATAAACAATGAATGGTGGTTTTATTATAACTTAACCCATAGTGAAACCCTCACATTTTATGATGGAGGAAAACTAGTGGCTATATTTGAGTTTAGGAATTTTTAACAAACATTATCAAATAGTTAACATAGTAAGTCATGTTTCAATGTATATTTCCTACATTTGCTTCTTACTATAAACCAGAGTTAGTAAATTTACCATTTCTCCAGATATGGGGCAAGAAAGGAAATCAGCTGTGAAACTGATCGTGGTATGTAAAATTATTAAACTGCGCCAACTGGAATTGACACACAGCTCAGGTTTTATAGTTCACAGAACCTCTAAGCTGAAAGGAAAATAAGGCTTTCCATGAAATCAGATTAAATAAGAATTTAGGCATTGGTCCCTTTCTGATTCAGAAAGTCAGCTATCACTTGTATATGTCACATGGGTCTGGAGCAATCAGAAAGATATTAGAAGACAATGGGCAAGCTACAAGTAAGTACAGCTTTTGAATCTGGTATAACTTTATAAAAGGTTCATCATTTTGGCACTGAAGAATGCTTTTATAAAAATGAACCTATATATTTTTCAAAATTTTAATGGTGTTGACATGCAATGATGAGAATAATAATCTTTTATGTTTAAGAAATTGCTTTTAATTTTCCTAGCATGTTTTTTTATTTCCTTTTTATATCCTTAGTAGTAGTACAAGTATGAATGAAGGAAGCTATCATGATTTTTATTATTAATTGTTATTACCCTTAATAACAAAAATTATAAAACCTGGAGTTGAATTTGTTCCTCATTGAGACTGGGATGTATGGAAGAGTCAATCAATGCCCACTATACACATAGGCCAACTCAAGTCATATACATGAGGAGAAAGGGTGATGGGTGTGGGGAGTGAAAAATGTAGAAGAGGGGAGTCAGACAGAAATAGAGAAAGCAAAAAAAGAAAGGTTAAGTTTCAGTGGAATGGGAAAAGAACAATCAATTGTTCTCAGCTGTGACTCGGGGGTGAACTGTAATAGCTGGCTGGTCCTCCATCTCTGCCCTAAAGGAGTGCTTCCCGTCCATGGGGATGCAGGCCCTCTGCACTGTTAAATTCAGTATACTTTGCAGAGAGTACTTTTTGTTCATCTTGCAAAATGCAATTCTAAATATGTAATTATACTTAACCCTCACACTCAGGGCCTAGCATTAAAGAAATTTCTTGAACTCACTTCTTGTTTACCTAGAAATGAAATGGGGAAGAACCAAGAAGGTTAGCAAAAGATAGCTTGGTTCTTAGCAGAACCAAGAACCTTAGCAAAAGATAGTATTGTATAAAGGAGCTGCAGTCTGTGTCAAATGACTACGGACCGCCATCAATCACTGTACCTGACAATCCCTCCATTTATCTTTAAAGCACTGGTGTATAAAATGGGATTTTATGCCATATAATCAGATTCAATTGGCTTGCTTATTAAATATGCAGATTACTGGATTCTGACACACTGGGCATGGCACTTACCTGACCAACACTTCTGATAAGCACTTCGATTAATATATGAAATAAGACTCTGTCTAAGTCCTCCTTCTTTCACCTAACATCCCTCCCAAATTTGCTTTTAGGTGGCTGACAATAGATCTTTGCAGAGGTGTTAAAAAATAACCATGATGTTCACAGATACTGTTTAAAGGTGTAACATCCCCCAAAGGGTTGCATTTTTGAAGTGGTTTACAAGAAGGTAAATCTCTTTCTTGATGAGAAGGAAATTGTGATATTAAAAGATGTCAGCTTGTCAAGGTGTGATATGCAAATGCTCAAATAATAAGCAAAAAAATTATAAGCAAGAATTATGGAACACTGATTTACTATGTGTCAAGTTCACTGTAAGCATGTTGCTAATTCTTATTACAGACGATAGGAGAAGTAATATCATCTTTTTAATGAAGAAAAAACTGAGGGTTGGAGTGATGAAATACCTTGTTCCAAGACCATGCATTAAGCAGATGCCTACATTAGAATTTTAATTTTATATTGTTTTCATCATATAGCTCTGTCTCTTTCCATTACATCATATTTCCTTCTGGAAAAAAAAAAACAACAACACAGACCTTCCATGACAAAGTACACATTAGACACAATCCTTAGAGAGTTCCTGTGACATCCATTTGGCTAAAGCTGTTGAGAACCCTGATTATTTTTATGAACTATTAAAGCATTTTACATGTTTCTGGACATTTCTTTAATAAGGTTTAGCATTGCTGGGTTGAAACTGTGTCATTTTCATTACTGCCCTGAGACTCTCCCTGACCCTTTTATTTCTGCTACCTTGGTTTCTTTTCTATCAGCTTTCAAAGATCTGCCTGTCTGAAATTTATTTCTTACGTTATTTGCATTATCATGAATTGACTCCAAAGAAAAGTTATAGATTTTTACAGATATGTAGAAAGTGTGGGATGTTTTGTGTAATTCTTACTTATTGGCTGGAGGTAAATCCCCAGGGTTTATGAACTTGTTCTGTCAGCTTGACCTTCAATTCAAAGTATTTGCCACTCTGATTCCTGAGGGACACAATCTCCCCTCATATCCATCTCTCAGACGGTTTTGGAGAAGACCTTCTGTGTATTAAATCTTAGTCCAGCTGCTTTAGTTTTATTGTTCCATTTTGTTTTTCTCCAGCAAGGATATACATCTAAAAAAAATCAAACTTCAAGACGTGTTTTGGAAACTTAGGTAGCAAATTGTTTGAATTGAATGTTATCTTTACTCAAACACATGTCCCAAAGGATTATGAATCCTTACGAAGTGGCAAATTTTCTTTACAAAGCTACTTGAAGAGAAGCCATCTCTTTGTGCTGATTAAAGTAAATCAATGGGGATTATACATCCTAAATGATGCTCTCCCTTGGTTCCTTCATTACATGTGTTGATTCCCGGCCTGCCTGCCCTCAGATGTGGTCCTCACTACCCTGTCTTCTGTATCATCAGTGGAAAAGTGTGTGTTGAACATTTTCCCATCTGCCTGTCAGCTACCCTCCAGCAGTGGCCAGTGGGAGACACAGGCAGAATGTTGTGGAAGGTGAGGAGAGAATACAAGCCTATTGTTTACTTCTTTCCTTCTTTGCCTTGGGCAAGTTTTCAGACATTGACTTCATATATTGACATCACCAGATCCTGCTCTCTTTCCAACTTCCACCAAGTGACCCTGGTCCTTGGGCTCAGAAAACACCATCTCCTCCCTTTGTCTCTCCTGCTGGAAGTGGGCATTGCTTCCTGCTCTTGGAATCGCTTTGTTTGCCTTATTGTCTCTTGTCTGGTTTTTCACTTTCTCCATTACCTGCGCATCTACACTCAATGTTAAGAATGTAGATATCTGAACTGGTTTTTGCTTCTCTGTTTAAATCCTGATCTATATACCTCTATGAACATAGCACTATTCAGAGAGTTAAAAACATGTTTAGGATTATTTTAGTACTTTTTTCATAAAAATTTGCAGGAGTGTGAGAAAGTAACAACAAATCGAACTATTGCCATGATGTTGAGCTATTAATTAATTATTGAGTATTTGCTCTTATGTATTTTTGATTGAGTAGAAGAAAATATATTTTGCTGAAAGGTTTTCTTTTAAGTATATTTTATTGATTATGTAATTACAGTTGTCCCATTTTTTCCTCCTCTTTATTCCCCTCCATCCTGCACCCTTCCTCTCACCAGCATCGCCCCCTTAGTTCATGTCCATGGGTCATACATATAAGTTATTTGACTTCCCCATTTCCCATACTATTCTTACCCTCACCCCATCTATTTTGTACCTACCAATTATATGTCTTATTCCCTGTACCTTTCCCCCCTTTCTCTCCCTCCCCTTCCCTGCTGATATCCTTCCATGCAATCTCCATTTCTGTGATTGTATTCCTGTTCTAGTTATTTGCTTAGTTTGTTTTTTGTTTTTATCTTTTTAAGTACAGGTATTAATAGTTGTGAGTTTGGTGTCATTTTACTGTACATGTTTTTTATCTTCTATTTCTTAGATTAGTCCCTTTAACATTTCATATAAGAAGAGCTTCATGATGATGAACTCCTTTAACTTCACCTTATCTGGGAGGAAGTTTATCTGCCCTTCCATTCTAAATGATAGTTTTGCTGCATAGAGTAATCTTGTGTATAGGTCTTTGCCTTTCATGAATTCTAATACTTCTTTCCAGCCCCTTCTTGCCTGTAAGATTTCTTTCGAGAAATCAGCTGAAAGTTTTATGGGAACTCCTTTGTAGGTAACTATCTCCTTTTCTCTTACTGCTTTTAAGATTCTCTCATCTTTAAACTTGGGTAATGTAATTATGATGTGTATTGGTATGTTCCTCTTTGGGTCCAATGTCTTTGGGATTCTCTGGGATTCCTGGACTTTCTGGAAGTCTATTTCCTTTATTGGATTTGGGAAGTTTTCCTTCATTATTTGTTCAAAAAAATTTTCAATTTCTTGTTTTCCTCTTCTCCTTCTGGCACCTTTATGATTTGGATGTTGGAACATTTAAAGTTGTCCTAGAGATCCTAAGCCTCTTCTCATTTTTCTGAATTCTTGTTTCTTCATTCTGTTCTGGTTGAATGTTTGTTTCTTCCTTCCATTCCAAATGATTGATCTGAATCACGATTTCCTTCCCTTCATTGTTCCCTGTTTATTTTTCTTTATTTCACTTCACTTTTTCCTCTATTTTGCATTCATACTCAATCATTTCTGTAAGCCTCCTGATTACCAGTGTTTTGAACTCGGCATCTGATAGGTTGGCCACCTCTTCATTGCTTAGTTCTTTTTCTAGAGTTTTGATTAATTCTTTCATTTGGACCATATTTCTTTGCCTTGGCACACCTATTACATTGTAAGAGGTGGAAGCTTTCGTATTTGTCAGGGCGGGGCAACCCACTTTGCTGCATTGTGGCACTGTATGTGGGGGAGGGTCCAGAAGGAACAATGCCTCTTGCTTGGCTCTCAGCCAGTTTTCAGTCACTTTCCCCACTAACCATAGCAAATTTGGCCCTTTTCGGTGTTGATTCCTGAGTGGGGTTTGTGTACATTCTAGGACCCCATGGGTCTCTCCAACAAACTCTCCTGTGAGGCTGGGAGTTTCTCCCACTGCTGCACCCCCCACAGATTTTTACAGCCAGAAGTTTTTAGGCTTTAGTTTCTTGGGCTGGAAGCCTGGGCTTCACTGTCTTTCTTGCTCTCCACTTCTCCACATGTGAATGTGGGACCACCTGGTCCACCAGCCGCCACCTCACCAGGCCAGGTCTGTTGCCTTGCCATGCATCCTCTCTGCCCCTACTGCCTGTGTCCACCCCTCCTACCAGTCGGGGTGAATGTTTCTCTTTACCTCCTTGGTTGTCAGACTTCCATACAGTTCAACATCTGGAAGTTCTGGTTGTTTTTTGTTTTTAAATTTATTGTTGTCCTTCTTTTGGTTGTGTGAGGAAGCAAAGTATATCTATATGCCTCCATCTTCTCTGGAATTCAGGGTTTTTTTAAATTGCCATATTAATTATACAATAAAAGAGAAGACCCCAAAACCAGAATTTATTTATAAAAAATTGTGTATTTATTCATACATGTTTAAACTTCAGTCACCTTCAAAGTACTCTCTATTTGATGCAATACATCTATCGAGGCATTTTTTCTACTGTTCAAAATGGTTTTTAAACTCATTGATTTTGATGGCTTTTAGCACTTCTGCCATTTTTGTTTCACCTCTTTCACATCAGCAAAATATTTAACTTTAAGACTTTTTCATCTGGGGAAACAAAAAAAGTCACTCAGGGCAAGATGAGGTGAATAGGGAGGGTGGGATATGAGGGTCATGCTGTTTTTGGTAAAAAAGTGCTGAGCACCCAACATAGCATGAGCAGGTAGTTACAGTTGTAAATCACCCATCATTAAATGGGCAAACATGTTGAAAGAGTCTTCAGAAAAATACACTGAAGCTGAATGCAGTCTCTCACAACAACACCAGCTGGTACACTGATACAGATGAGTTCCTAGAACACTCACATAGTGGGGAAGCCTATTCTACAAGGAATCTGCCCTCCAGAAGATAAGTCCAGGATTTTTTGGGGGGGTCCCTCCTCATAGTTTTATTTTGACTTAAACAAAGCCTTTTGGAAGAAAATAACACACTAAGGTTTTTTTCGTTTGTTTTGTTTTTAATTTGTTTTTAAAATAATACTCAAAGTTATTAGATCATCTAGTAAAAACATCTATTCCATATGCTTTCCAAAATATAATTTTCTAGGAAAATATCTTAAATTTCTAAGCCAGCACAAATGTAAACACCTTCAAAATATTTTCATAGTACCATCAGCTTTATAAGACTTGAATGAGTATATAAAAACCTCTTCATCTACGTTCAAAAATGGATTCATGGTAAAGTACAAAAGAAGGTCGAAATTACTTTTTCAACATGGAATTTTGAAATACATATTTGAAATATACTATCCATGGAAGTATATTGGAAGATCTAAATTTTTCCGTTTGGATTCTTTTTACTACTTTATTTTTTCCTCTCCTTTTCCTTCTTCTAATTTCCCTGTATTCATATTAACATGCAAAAGTAGGCTCTGTTGAAATATTAATTAAGCAGGGTATGTTGTCAAGGATTTGTCTCAGTTATGCCTTGAGACTTTATCTTGTATTTTATATTTCATAAGTATAGCAAGAAACATTTTTGTTAGTCTTTCCACACTGGACAAAAGTCATGTTGCATGTTTATGGTAACTGGGCCTTTCTAAATGGATCATCAATCTCTTCTAGAAGGAATAACTTGCTCTTTTGCGGGAGGAAAGGCAGAAGGAGCTCTTTTTATGAGGACCTTCAAAAAATTGAAGGGTTTTCAGTACCTGAGGACAGCTTAGGAAAAAAGATATACATTTAGGATACTTGATGATATTCTAAGGCCAGAGGCATGTTGAGCCAAGGGACCAAATGAAGTTGCAGTAGGGACTCCATGTTAGTACTTAAGATGATGGATAGAATATTCCATACTTCTCTAACAGTTGACTAACAATATGCAAAGACCCCCTCTGATGTACCAATGCCACTACATACCTAATGGACCAACAGAGGAGAAAAAGACCCAGTATTTTGTGAGGTGGAGTGATCTATGCTAGTAATCCTTGAAGCTAGATTTGAAGACAGGAGGTATTCCATTGCTTGATAATTTTGTGAGTCTCTATTCTATGCATAGATGTGTTATATCTTTATTGATTTCTGCCCTTCAATACTCTTAGCCTGCACATTTCTGCATAGCTTATTCCAAATAAATTAGGGAACTCAGAGCTCTAATGATGCAGTTCCTCCTTGTAATAAATATTCTATATGATAGGCTTCAGTTCACCTTCTATTGTGAATGGCTTCTTCTGTTTGGTCAGGCTGACTTCAAAATCGCATCCTGTTACATTAGAAAGAGTATCATTTTGTCATAAAACGTATCTGTTTGGCTGTTGGGGAATGTATTTATTCTCTTCCTTTTTCCTTCTACCTGCTTCACAGAATTGTGATGGCTTTCTATGCAGATGAAATTATAACCCCATGGTTATAATTGTAGGTGGCTACTATCTACATCATGAAATTGTGATAAGAAAGAAATTAGATAACATATAGTAATGTACCTCACTTGTTGTCTGGCACATGGCAGGTACTCAGTAAATCTATAGATACTGCAATGATATCTTCCAAAAATAAATGGACGTTGGTGTTTCCATATTCTGTGATACCCAGGGAGAGCATCTGTTGTTTCTAATGCAGGTATAGTCATGCTATTTTTCTCATACCTGTACAGGCATTTAACTTTTGTCTTTTCACAGCTCCTAGGGGCCAGAAAGCTCCATTAGTAAGGGGGGAATGTATAATACAGGAATAAAGGCTGTCATGCTCCTTGGTGTGATACGAGCTCCACACTTCACACCTGGTCCTGAAACCAGCCTGGGAGTGACAAGGATTTAATTTTCCAAACTCTGATCTAGAGACAGCCTTTATGTTCTTTTTTACAGCAGCCCTGAAGAACAGGTATTATGATCGTCATTTGAGAGGTAAATACTAGAGAATCAAAGAGTAAAGTGACTTGACCAACATCACGTAATAAGTCAGGGCTTTATCCAAAATTTACAATCAGAAATTATTTTATCACATCATGTATTTGATGTTTGTTATTTTCTATTTTTCAAAATATTTTTCCTCTGCAGCAGCAAAGGCAAGCAGAAAGAGATAAGATCCTTCCTTCTTTCCTTCCATCTTCCTTCCTTCCTTCCTTTTTATCTTCTTTTCTTCCTCTTTGGTCTTTATATTATTGACAAAAACCCCAGGACATTATCACTATGTCTCCAGACTGTCTGTAATTCTCTGATACACCTGAAAACTGTGCCCCTTTTTCTTTTCCTGATCACTGCTGCAGGACATCGGGGACTCCCTTCCCCTACAGGGGAGCTCTTGTCACACAATTGCCTTCATCCAAAAGCACTATTGTAATTTTAATTTGCTACAATAAATTATGATTAAAATAACAAATAATGTTTCAATCATGTGAACAGTAGTTTAGCTGAAGATGTCTTTCATCTATTTTTCAAAACTTGGGAGTTATTTAAAGGTCAGAACATTTTTCAAACACAAGTCTGTGTCATATAGTGATTCAGTGAAAAGATACAAAAAAGCAGGAATCAAAATTGTTGTTCAGGAGGACAATATGTATATAATAATACAAAACAGTATATAAGCAGTTGACAGAGGAGAGGAAGGAAGAGATCAGGGTGTTAAGGTTATAGAATATCTTCCTGGCGGAAGAGGGCTTTGAAAAGTGATTAGGGTTGGACAGCTGAGGAGAGAAGCAGAAGGGAGAATAATCTAGACCTGAAAGATGAGTATATACAACAATACAGAGGAAAAATCTGTGCAAGGAATGGTATCAAAATTAAGAAAATAAACCTCACCAGAGTAAGAATCAAGTTGGGAGGGAAGAAGAAGTAAGTTAAGTTACGTCAGGAGCTTGTACAATGTGGAGTAAAGAATAGAGCAGGACAGCTGGACTTTGTCCAGGTAGCATGGGGGCCTCTGGGGACTTGAAGTAAGATACCGTGATGAAAGGGATGTTTAAGAAAGACTAAAAGATCAAGAGGGAGTAGGTGTTAAAGGCAGAAATATTTGTTAGGGATTATTTCAATTTTTCAGGAGGAGGTGTTGAATGTCTAGAAAAGCAAAAGGAATGGAGGCAGTTAAAACCCCACCACCACCACACAGCGCAGGTGGGTCTAAGAGGGTGTAAAGAAACATCACTTGAAGTTAATAGTTGAAGTGTTATGGTTGTGGTTCTCAAACTCTAGCAGACATCAGAATTTTCTGTGGGGCTTGTTAAAACACAGATTTCTGGGTCTTGATCCAAAGCCTTTTCTCCTTATGACAGAGAATCACAGGGGCTAAGAAGTCCTTGAGATTCCACAGAAGGTAGAATTATGTATCTAACAGTTAGTGTCAGGCACCACATTGTAAAAATTTCATTTCCCAAGATTAGAGTAGAGGTATCATAAAGTCAGAGGATATTTATTCATACATATTAAATTTCATGTCATTTGGACATATAATACTGTAAACATATTTCTTTTCCCCAATACCAATCACTGCACCCATATTCCCTTTCTAAGGTCAGAACAGTGATTTAACAATCACATTGGCCAGCAGAGATATACTATGCATTTTCTGAAATTAACCAAAATGAGAACTCCTGGGGTATATAACTCAGCTCTCCCCTTCCAACATGTGCATGGTTTCCTTCATCTCCCATTATGCTCCTTGGACTTGTAGCGATGCAAATGACATAAATGAACAGCTGCATTCAGCAAACCAGATGGTCACATGTGGGAACAGAGATGAGATGGAGACAATAGAAGTAATAGCCTATAAAGTAAGTAAGCACTACCGATATTCTACTCTTTTTCTATTAATACCAAGTGAAAGGTTAATTATTTCCATCCGTCCTCACTTAACAGAGAGAATTAATCTCGAAGGCACAGTAAGAAATTTTCAGCAAAATTTCACAAATGCTTATTCCAAAATGGGAAAGGAGAGTGATTGAATGTGTGCTCGAGAGCTTGATGGAAACAGTGAAGAGGCTTATGTAAAACTCTGTTTGTTTGAGATATATGGCTAAGTTCATAGGTTTGGGAAAGAGAGTGAAGGAGCAGTCTGTTCCATCTTTCTCAGTATTAACCCAGATGAAACAAAAGGTAGCCTTTTGGTTACCAGATGCTATTTTTCTCTGAAATTTAAGATATTGGAAATCAAGTTGACTCTTTCCCTCTGTGCATAACATAAATTACATGAATAACATGGATTTACATTTAAAGGTGTCATGCACACTCTTACGTTTTGTAGACATAGATTGTAAATCTTTCTAAACTTTCCATATTGTTTTTTTCTTTTCTCTCTTAAGAAGTCCTTCCTCATAGCACATTCCATGTGTATACCATCTTCCTTCAAAACTGCACATTTAACCATATTTCAATTATCTGTGAAGAAAAAGAAATTGTGATGGGTATTTCTACTTTGCAACAGATAGATTGACTTGCTGAAGAATCTTAAAGTTCATAAATGGCCATTAAAATTCAGAATTATGGTATTTTTATCTGCATCTTCATTAACATAAAAATCAAGGCTAGTCTATTGCTTGGCTCTATACTTCTTACAGAAGCATCCAGGGCCTAGGTCTTTTGTAAACAGTTGCATAATTATTTTTTAAAATACCATACTTTGTTGTATATTACTGTTTTAAAAAACAGGAGACACAAGAGATAAAACAAACTATTAATAATGCTAAAGCAAAATAAACATTTCTTTCCAATATTAGAAATCAAAAGGAAATATTTTCAATAAAAATCACAGAATAATAAAAGAAAACCAGGGAGAACAAAATGTTTAGGCTTGATTCTATTACATAAAAGTATTTTAGACTATATATTTTTTCTTATTAAAGAGTAAATCATGTTTATTTGTAGACAAATTGGAAAAGAACAGAGTATTAAAGAGTAAAATAAAAATCAACCATTATTCTAGAGATAATCAGTATTAACATTTTGTTATATTTATTCCTAATCAATACTTTACACATTAAAAACATTTATATATATATATATATATATATATAGCATGGAATATCTCAAATGTAGGATACCATATATATGTTATATATATATTTCATGATATACATCATATGTAACACATCAAATGTTACATATGTAATATGTAACATATATTCCATTTTTTAAATGTAGCATATATTAAACTTCTGTCCAATAATATTCAAAGTTATTTTTAAGCATTGTTGTTAGTCATGGAATGAAATTGCATGGTCATACTATGATTATGTGCTTAATTATCTCCCTGTTGAAAGTAATATATCTTTAAACCAAATTTTTTGCTGCTAATAAAATGATGTGATAAACTTATTTTCTATTATGAGATTCTTACTACCCTCTTGTTCTCTGGTGAGGAGACAGACTTTTATCAAGTAACCAGTCATAGCTAGAACTAAACAGAACTTTTTCATAGATTTTGTAGAAGATAGAAGAATCAAGAATTTATTCAGTGTAACAATTTTTAATAACTACCCTTTTTAGGCATGCCTCCACTGGGGACCCACCAGTAGACAAAACTTATAGAACTTGGGTCCTAGCATTGTCATTTAATAAGATACAGAAAAGAGCAGAAAGTGTTTTGTGGGGTTTGATGGCAAGAAAGGAAATGGAGTTATACAAAATTCTGGTTTGAACATGCTGAGACTGAGTTTGCAGTGAGATATCTTAGAGATTTACTGAAGTTGTTCAGAAAATCAGTCTGGACTAGAGACATTGACATGGGACCAATCAGTATACAGATGGGAGCAGACATTATGGAAGTGACTGTAATTCCTCAGGGAATGTGCTGACTGAGAAACCCTGGGGGTGTAGGACTTATACCTAAGGAACGCCAACATTTTTTAAAAATGTGTCTGCAAAGGATATGGAAAAAAAAAAGAAAAACTCCTAAAACTGTAGAGCCATGGAGACAAAGAAAGTGTACTGTCAGAAAAAGAAATAGACAATGATATTCCTTCTGAGATTTCAATTGAAATGAAGACTAATATGTGCATATTGCATTTAGGAATACAAAGCTCATTACTAACACAGATTTGATATATAACCCTACTCCAAACTACACACTTTTTTGATCTCTTATCTCTATTGTCCCCACTTCATTTTGGCTATTGCCTTCTGTGGCCACACCTTACAATTTGTCATCACTTGTTACTGTGCTGCTTCTGAAATCATAAAGTCAGACATTACACTCTGTGACATTAACATCATTTCCCCCATCTCACACACTCAAATGCTTCCAATTAAAAAAAAAAATCATTTGATATTGTGTCCCTCAGTACATTGGTCTCCTTTCCCCCTATCCGTTATTCATTTCCATTCCAAAGTCCAACACTCTCCCAAGATCCTTGAACAAATTTGACTCACTTTGTGGGGCATTGTTTGTGTGACAGTGTATCCCTACTTGTAGGCCAACAGAAATGTTAGACTCAGAGTAAAAACATGTGTATTCTCTTCTAACAAGTTTTTTTTCAACAAGCGAGAGATGACTTCAAGCAATCTCTTTAATCATTTTAGGAGGCACATTGATGGTTCCACCGTAGAAGGTGTACCGGAATTTCCCTTAAAAACTCTCAATTCTCTTGTGATGGCCATTTAAAAGGGCCTGCCTGCATGTCTGAAATTGTCATTTAGCCAAGGAGTCCATGACGTTTAGAAATCTCCCAGACAGAGATAAAATCTGAACCTATGGAAGCCAGAATGGCTGGGCTCGATGGCTGTTGTCTTAGTTTGAATTCCCCCAAAACCTTCAGATAAGGGATGAAGTTCAAGTGGTTCATTCAGGTGTGATACCAAGAAATAACAATAGGAGAAAAGGGGTGAGATAGAGGAAGGCAGACTCTAAAGGGTGTGCTGTTATATCAGTTACCCTATTGAGTAATTGGAACTTAATCCTACTGGGGAATTCAGAAATTTGGTGTAGAACATGTGATTCTCAACCATCCCCACTTCCCTTTTGCACCCAGGAAAGAGCTAAAGTACTTACGCCTGCTGATAACAGTCCTTGGCTAGCAGTACCCCTGGTGTTAGCAGAGGGGGGCAGGCAAGGAGCCGGGAGAGAGTGAAGGTCTTAAAAGAGTGTCAATGGAAAGGCAGTCTTTGCCCCAGCTTCTTCTGACTCCCTCCTATCTGGAGAAGACAGGCTAGCCCTAACGATTTATCTCCAGGGTGTAGGATTCTGTCAAAATATATGGGCTTCTATTCTGATAAAAACTTTTGTTTAAATATTATTTGGATTTAAACAGCTCTAGATTAATAATATTCAATTTGTTCCTATTTATATTATTCAAGAGACCCCTTTCTGCTGAATTTCATTTAAATAAACCAGTACGGGGACTGTTGGTTTTGTCTAATGGTATAACCCCACAAAAAATGGCTGTACATATGCAGATAGTTGGATAAGACCTTACATCAAAGTGTTTGTTCTTGTTTTCCTAATTTTGTTCTCCTTGACTGCTACCTTAATAACATAAACTAGCTTTATTCCAGCACAGAATTGACCCCAATATCCCACTGATTTAGCACACTGAAGAGTTATATTTTAATTACACCATGTCTCTTGTATCAGCACAAGAATCACTGCTCCACATGGTAATTCAAGAACCTGGGATGACAAGGAGTCTGTAATGTTATAGCTACACTCTGTGCAATAAGCAGCCTATTTGGTCACAGGAGCAAGGAAAGAGTATGAAGAATCAAATCATATGTAAGATTTCTTTTTTCTCAACTCATAGGGGACAAATCATTTCTGTACACCTTGGCCAGAACCACTCACATTGTAATGCTAACTGCAGGAGGCTGAAGTATGTAAGAGGGCAGAGGGACTATTTGATGATAATTATTGTTTTTGCCATACCTACCAAATACAAGAGACCTTCATGGCTATCCCGACCAGGGGTTTTCCTGCTGTGGACTGAAGGAACTCTACTGCTCCCAACATCTTTTAGGAACTCTTAAAGGTAGAGCCGTTGTTCTGTTTCCCTCTCATGTTAACCAGGAAAACTTTTCTCTGATATTTGCTCAGTATTGAGGTCCCCATTAAATTTTGTTTGAAGAAAGAATTCTGTAGCTTTAAAAAAAGTTAGACTGTGGCAATTGTGGTTCGGCTTTTTCATTTTAAAGAGAGGAAAGATCAAGTACAGTGATACGGTCTGTAATGTCGTGTAGCTTGTTAGTAAAAGATCTTGTACAGGAACCTTGTTAGGACACCATCCACTTAGACATTAGGGAAATCTTTTCTCTAAGATCTTTTTTAGAAGTATCTGGAAAAAGTTCAGCAAAAAGTGACTTGAAAAAAAAATAAATGAAAGAAGAAAATGAAATCAGAAGAGAGAGGCAGATAGAAAATGGAAAAAAATATCTTTGGCAAAGTCTACAGGGGTAAAGTGAGAGAGCCAGGGAGAGGTGCAAGAAGTGTGAAGAGGCTCAGAGAGCCTCTCAGTCTAGACTCCAGATGTGAGTACATGGTTTCAGTGGGTGCGATGCTGGACTCTGCAAATACTTTTGCCAGATGTCATGGCTGAGCTACAAATCCCTGGATGGGTGACAGAATTGGCTGTTGTTCTGTTCAGTGTTTTGCTTCTTAGCGTGTCATTCTGCTGGCTGGTCTAAGGTTATAACACCAGATAATGGGAGGCCTTTTATTCTGGCAGTCAGCATTTTGGCTGACCTTGAAGAAGTCAAGCAAGTGCTGAAGCCCTCTTGAGTGTCCATGAGGCAGGTTGGTAAAACTCGGACTAGTAGTTCTGCTACCTTCCCAAATGGAGACCAAACTGACCCCCAGAAAGACGAAACTATGGAGAGACAGAGTAAATAAGAGAGAAATAGGCTACTCCTGGCTAGCAGAAGCATCTTGGGAAAACTGCTTTATCTTTCTAGGACTCCATTTCCTCTGAGGGATTTAATTAAATGGTCTCCAAGTTCCATCTGAACAATGACGCTCTATAATCCTGTGAAATGCCACCACGAAGGAAGGATAAATGAGACAGCCATGTTCCTACTGAACTTACATGATAAAACGTTGAGCAGCAAAATGTTTTGCTTTGCGAAATAAACAAGGTAAATGTTTGCTCTCTGCAAGTGAGAAACTTGTAGAATCTGGCAATGAGTTTTATACAGAAGAGCTAAGATGGAACAGCTCTAAGGACAAGAAAGTGTTGTAGAAAAAGGAAAATATTAAAGGGCCAGCTCTAGGCAATAATTCAGATATCAACAGAATTTGCGTTTCCATTTTCTCATCATTCTTCCATTCTTTAAATTAATACTTAGTATCTGCTACAAGCTATGTCTAGAAATTTGATGGCGAAGGAAATAACTCAGTCTTCACCCCCACAAAGCTTACAATAGAAAGGTGGATTTAGTCAGTTAAACAAAGCTATAATGCAGCCAATAAGGACAATCACAAGGGAAGAGATATGACAGATGGAAACGGGAGAGGCGTCCAGTCCAGGTTTGGAAGACCAGAGATCATGGAGGAAATGTCTCTTAAGCTGAGTCCTGTCAGAAATGTGAGAAAGGGTTAGTCAGACACAGAGGTGGAGAAGGAAATTGCTAGGCATGTCCAGGAAACTGGAAGCAGTGCATCACAACTCTGCCACTCACTGCCTGTTCTTGTCCCATTCTTTCCTACTTCATTTTCTGGAGAACCTTGGAGGACACGAACCCTCTCCAAGCTTCAGTTTCCTTGTCTCGAAAGCGGAAACGTGGCAGGTTTCACAGAGGGCAGGTATACACCTTAATATTAAATGAGATAGCATGTGTACACCTACTACAGAGCCTGCCATATAGGGGGTGCTCCATAAATGGTAACAAATTATGTTATTACAGTTTGGGACTTGAAAAGAATAACACAGGAGTCAAATTTTTGTCCAAGTTTCTAGATTAGGGGTTTGATTAAATGGTAATGCCATTCCTCACTTATGGAATATGGGAAGAAAAAGGAGGGTAGCAAGATTCTAAACTCAATTCTGGACATACTGAATTGAGGTCATATATGCAACCAGTAGACAAAGCATCCAGTAGGTGGAGGAAGGAGAGAGATCTGGGCTGAAGATATATTTTCAACTTAATACACATACAATACAAAAACAATGCTCCCCCACTTCTCTTTTCATTGCTCCATGTTGTTCATTGAAAAACTCTTTTTATCTATGTATTTTTCATCCATAGCTGTCAACTCCTAAATTGCTAGCTGATAATGAATTGTATTTTAATAGTGGGAGGATTATAAATATTCAGAAAATGGAAATTCTTTTAGGACCCTAAGAAACAGAGCACCAGTGGGCAGGTTTCTGAAATCTCACTATCAGCTGAGGTTAAATTGTTAGGATGGCCAGGCCAGACAGAAAGCTGTCCACTCCTAAGCAGAATTTTTTCTATGCTTATGTTGTTTTCTGAAAAGAAAATGGTAGTGGGTTAATAGGAGGCCTCAGACATATTTGCTGAAGCGAAAACTTAAGATTTTTTCTGACACATCTTCCTGCCCAATAAATCCAATTAGCTACAAAACATTGTCAGTGTAGCAAATCTGCCTGCCCCATTTTTTGTTTTTCATTTCACATTATTATCAGATGAAATAATTAATGCCTTTCAAAGCATTGTTCAGATCAAAAACATACATATAATCACATGACAAAATTGGCATTTAAAGGAGAAGAACAACTTTATTTAACATAAAACTTATTGAAAAATTTAAAGGCTGCCAACTGGGCAGGAAATTAAGGTGAGTTCTCTGAAAAGTCCCTCTGCTCATCAATACGAGGGAACAGCGGGAGGCTTGGCTGCAGCTCCCCAGATTTTTTCCATATAAAGTCTTTGTTTAGCAAGGCTATAAGCTGTCCCAGATATTACCTTCCTTCCTCCCACTGAGTATAAAACTCTACCAAGTCTCTACTTTGGAATTAAATTCTCTTCCTTCTAGGACTTCTTTCTGCTATTGTCTATGACCTCAGACTTCCCAGAACCCCAATTTCTAGTTCACAACCCACCTTTATTAAGCCTCTGATTTCTCTGTCCTCAGTGCTGGGTAAGCAGTGGCAGAAGAAAGTCAGGCTTAAAGCAAAAAAACAAACAAACAAACAAACAAACAAAAAACTAGTCTTTCAAATGTAGTTGCAAGTGAGGTGTGCAAGGCTCTCTGAAGAATATTTTTAAAAAGTTTATTTATAAGCCTGACATGTAACCAGCACTCTAATTCAACTGTCCACTGCTCACTGTTTAATTCTTTTATTGAAGCCATAGCTTCTATTGGTGCCTTAAAAGCAGTAGATGTATTAGAAAAGTGGAACTTGTATTCTGGTTCTACCTTTCATAGCTATTTGAAACTGGGCAATTTATTATCAGTACTTTGAAATTCATTTCCACACCCTGTCCAAAATAAATGGAGAGCAAAATTTTTTTTCTGTGCTCCAGTGTTGTTTTATTGTTTTATTCATGCTTCTATTTCAAAAACTCTCACCTTCAATCATAATGATTATACATCTCACTGAGATTATGAACTGCATTTAGTTACCTCTGTATACTTCTATATTCCCAGATTAGCACATTGCACACTATATATGTTCCATGACATGTTATAAGACATTAAAAATAGCATTGCCTCGCAAAGTTGTCAAATACATTAACAGTAAACATTACAGTTGCCCCAGCTGGATAGCTGCCTTCTCCTTCAAACACAGAGCAATACAGGATATAACATAACAAAATGATACTTCTAGTTTAACAAAGCTCAAAATAAAAAGGAGGAAAATGCTCATGTTGTTAAAATAAACAAGAAAGTTAAAACTAAAGTTTCAAACTCAGACAATGCTACGGAGGCCTGAGGGACATTAGATATGCGTATACACAACAGAGTTAGCTAAGAGTGGAGTAAGGAGATGTGGTCTTGAGCTCACAAAAGGTGAAGGCTTGTAACTTAAACCTCTCTGCAAAGACATGTTCTCATAAGAATTGCTCTCATATGGAAACTAGACTAGAACTAGTTCACCCTGAAAATCTTGCGGGAAAAAAGTAAAAAAGTATCTGAATTTCTGCTACCAACAAATTCTAGAATCACAAATAATAAATTAATGCATAAAATTTATCTTTAATTGAATATATCTCATACCCATAGGAGAATAAAATACAGCTGATTATTAATAAAATAGCTTCTGGCCAAGATGGAGGTATAGGTAGAAACATTTTGCTTCTTCACACAACCAAAAGAAGGAAAACAACCAATTAAAAAAAATAACAACAACCAGAACTGCCAGAAAATCAAACTGCATGGAAGTCTGACAACTAAAGAGTTAAAGAAACATTCATTCAGACTAGTAGGAGGGGTGGAGGTGGGCAGCCCAGGCAGAGGGGACTCGGCAAGGCTGTGGAATCAGCGGGGGTTAGCTGACCAGGCAGTTCTGCATGTGCACACAGATAAGCCCAGAAGAACAACTAGAGAGACAAACCATGAAACCCAGGATTTCAGCATGGGAAACTAAAGACTCAAAACCTCTGGCCGTAAGAACCTGTGGGGGTTCCGGTGTCAGGAGAAACTCCCATTCTCACAGGAGAGTCCATTGGAGAGGCCCATAGGGTTTTAGAATGTACACATATTCACTCACCTGGGATCAGCACCTGAAAAGGCACAATCTGCTGTGGAAAGCATGGGAAGTGATGGAAAGTAGGAAAAGAGCTGAGCAAGTGTCATTGTTCCTTCTCTGACCACTCCCCCACATAAAGCACCATAATGCAGAGAAGTGGGTTACTCCACCCTCATGAATACCTAAGGCTGAGCCCCCTTACAACATAACAGTTGCACCAAGACAAAGAAATATGGCTGAAGTGAGAGAACAGATCAAAACTCTAGAAAAAGAACTAAGAGATGAGGAAATAGACAACCTATCAGATGTAGAATTCAAAACACTGGTAATCAGGATGTTCACAGAAATGATTGAATTCGGTTGCAAAATGAAGAAAGAAATAAAAGTTATACAAAGTGACATAAAGGAAAATATACAGGGAACCAAGAGTGAAGGGAAGGAAATCAGGACTCAAATCAATGATTTAGAACAGAAGGAAGAAATAAACATCCAACTGGAACAGAATGATGGAACAAGAATTCAGAAAAATGAGGAGAGGCTGAGGAAGATCTGGGACAGCTTTAACCACTCCAACATTTGAATCATAGGGGTGCCAAAAGACACAAATAGAGCAAGAAATTGAAAACTTATTTGAACAAGTAATGAAGGTAAACGTCCCCAATCTGGCAAAGGAAATAGACCTTCAGGAATTCCAGGAAGCTCAGAGAGTCCCAAAGAAATCAAATCTAAGAAGAAACACACCAAGACACATCATAATAAAATTACCCAAGATTAAAGACTAGGAGAGAAAAGTAAAAGTAGCAAGAAGAAAGGAGACAGTTACCTACAAAGAAGTTCCCACAGGACTATCAGCTGATTTCTCAAAGGAAACCTTGAAGGCAAGAGGCTAGAAAGAAGTATTCAAAGTTATGAATGGCAAGGACCTATATTCAAGATTACTCTGTCCAGCAAAGCTATCATTTAGAATGGAAGGGCAGATGAAGTGCTTCCCAGATAAGGTCCAGTTTAAGGAGTTCATCATCATGAAGCCCTTCTTATATGAAATGTTAAGGAGACTTATCTAAGCAATAGAAAAAGATCAAAACTATGAACAGGAAATGACAACAAACTCACAACTATTAACAACTGAACAAAGACAAACTAAGCAAACAACTAGAACAGGAACAGAATCACAGAAATGGAGTACATATGGAGGGTTATCAGTGGAGATGGGGAGGAGAATGGACGGAAGAAGTACAGGGAATAAGAAGCATAATTAGTAGGCACAAAATAGACAAAGGGAAGTTAAAAATAGCATAGGAAATGGAGAAGGCAAAGAACTTATTTGTATGATCCATGGGTATGAACTATGGAGTGGGGGAGTGCTGGAGGGTGGGGGAGGTACAGGGCAAAGGAGGATAAAGGGGAGAAAAAAAATTGGTACAACTGTAATTGTATAATCAGTAAAATATACTTTAAAATAAATAAAATAATATCCACAAATAAATAAATAAATAAATAAAACTTTAAAAATAGAATAAAATAAAGCTGTTTTATGAAAACAAAACCTAATGTGAATTAAGCCTTTAATAGATAAAACAGCTCCTTGGAAGATGAGGTCAAAATTTTTCAAAAATTACCAGTCACCCAAAGAAATGGTCAGCCATGAGGAAAAGTCAGCACTTTCCATGAAAGAGTATCTAAAAGAGACAATACACATACAATGAACATAATGATTAAAGAGACACAAAAGAATATAAACACCACAATTAAAAAATATGATTCTATGGGAGAGAGGGAAACATATTTGCAAAATACCCCAGTATAAATAATAGTAACTGAAATAAAATGCAATGGTCAAGTTAAACAGCAGAAAAACACAATTGCAGAGAAAATTAATGAACTGGATGACAGAGAGGAGGATAATAATAATGAGTAATAATAAAAAGCAAAGAGAGGGCAAAATATATAGATGACGGAAGGAGAATGACCAAAGTACAGATAATAGGTTCTCCAGAAAAAGAAGTAGGAAAGAATGGGACAAGAACATTATTTGAAACAATAATGGCTGGGATTTTTCTGGCATGGAGAGAAATCATGAATTCCCAGATGGAAAAAGTATAACAAGAAATGTTTAAAAATGACCCTGCATCTAAACATATGGAAAGAAATTGAAGAAACCAGTCTTCTAAACCCATGAAAGCAAATAGAGAAACAAAGCCAATTAGATTACTTACAATAAACAAAATCAAGCAACAAGGAGGCCAAAAGATAATTAAATGAGATTTTTCAAAGGATTGAGGGAAAATAACTGTGAACTTAGAATTTCAGCACTGGCCAAAGTTTTCAAAAAGTAAAAGTGAGATAATAATTTTAGAAAAAAACATTGGAAGAATTTACGATCCACAAACCCTGTAAGACTACAGAAGAATGAATATCAGTAGGAGGGAAATTCAGCCCAAAGAAAGAAGCAAAAATTCAAGAAAAAAAGCACTCTCAAAGCAAAAATTAGCAAAGAAACATGGGTAAAACTAAAGAAGCATCAGTTCTAAATAGCCATAGCAATTTAAATAAATAATTTTGGCAGTGTTTGTAAACAAGGTAGAAATAAAATACAAAATAGTAATAACAAAGTGGAAAATGTAAAGTTTGAAGCATATTAATGTACTTTTTGTGGGAGTGGAGTAAATAACTGTTAAATTTAGACATTGTTGAATTTAAAATGTCGTAAGAAAATAGAAGTAACAACAATAAATATATAAACTCCAACCTAGTGTAAAAAGAGAAAAAGGAAGGAAGGAAGGAAAGAAAGAAGATAGGAAAGAATTAAGTTTGTCAATTTAATGAAAGGCAGGAAAGGAGAAGAGTACAGTAAAGCAAAGCAAAGCATAGCTGAAGGATAAAAATATACCAAAAATATTAGTAAGTTCATAAAAGTAAATAGATATAAACCACTTGTTATTTTTTGTCAGTAACCAAAATATAGAATAAAATCCAGCTACATGTTTTTTATGAGATACCTAAAATAAAAGTATACATGTAGTTTGAAAGTTAAAGGAAGAAAATTACATATGAGAAAAAATTGTCATAAATAAAGTTTGTTTAGCCATGTTAACAGAAGATAAAATGCACTTCCAGGAAAAAGTTGTTAAGGACAAAGGGAATTATTATAATGATAAAAGAAAATGTTTGCAAGGTTAACATAACAGCGCAAAGTGCTTTTGGCATATAGTCTAATTTTAATTGTATAATTATATATTATTAAAAATATAGATTGACAGAATTTCAATAAGAAACTAAAGAATGCAAAATTAGAAATGTTGATGAAACTCACAAAAACCAAATCCCAAACAAATAAAACTCTAAAATTCTTAAGAAAAGAAAAAGTCAGAATATACAAGAATTAATAAGCTAGATTTAATGGACACATATTGAATTCTGTAATCAACAATTAGTGACTATACAAATTTTCCAAACGCATACTAAAATTTTTATTTTTATTTTCATCAAGGACATGCTTATTGATTTTTTTAGAGAGAGAGAAAGGAGGGAAGAGAGACGGAGTGCAGCATCGATGCAAGAAAGAAACATTGATCAGTTGCCTGCCACACAAGCCCTAACTGACAACCTTTGGGTTTATGGGACAAAGCTCCAACAAACTTTGAGCCACAACGGCCAGGCCCTACCAAACATTTTAAAACTGATCAACTACTGAATCACAAAAGACTCAAGAAAAAACCAAAGTTGTATAACAGAAACTATGCTCTCTGATTTGAAGCAAGAAAATTTGTATTTGATAACTAACGAAAGACAGCCATAAAGTTACTAACTTGAAAATTTAGAAATTCATCTGTACATAGTCGTTGGGTCAAAGAAGTGGTAATAGAACTTACAAAGTATTTAGAGATAAACAATGAAATATCATGGTAAACTTTGTAATGCTACTCAAATATTATTGGCATGTAAATTTATGACCAACCTATATAGATTTCTGTAGATGGTTTCCAGTGCCCTCTGGCTTCGTGATAGAGCCACAGCAGGGATCAGACTGAGTTAGGAAATTGATATTAGGGGATTTATTCTCTTGGCACTCAGCCCAAGAGGTAAGCTGGCTTTGTCCTACCATGGTTTACTGCTGGCCTCAAAGGAGCGATGCTGCCTGACTCTCCCTCCTCCGGGTTGCAGTAAGCTTTCCCTCCGCCATGGCTCTGGATCTGGAGGTTAACTACACAGCTGCTCTTAGCCCTGGGCTGTCTTTCTGCAACTTGAGGTTTTTGTATACCCACATCTTTGTAAACAGTCCTGTTGTAAATAAACCCTGCTCAAATTATACTGTTTTGAGAGTGCCATCTGTTTCCTGTTGGGAGCATGACTGAATCAGTGACATAGATTTAATTTAAAAGACCTGTGCACTCCTGGAGAAAGGGAGAGGGTAGAGTAATGGCAAACACGGTGTGCTTGTCTAGTGTGGCCATCATGTGCACTGGTGCCACCTGGATCTGGCAAATGCACACTTGCTGCCCTCTCTCTCCCAGGGCATGCTAATGGACTCCTCAGAAACTCCCCCTCTCTCAGCTCTTCTTGCCTTGGCATGGTCATGGTGTCTTTCCTGCTGGCCTCCATTTGGTCACTTTTGACTTTGCCTCAGACCCTGTTCTCTGGTAAATAGTGAGAAGGGAGAGAGAAAATGTAGTCAAATGAGTGAAGAAAGATCGTCTCAACCGAGTCTATAAAATTTTACTTTCTATATGTTAAAAAAGATCTTTATCAATGTCATAAAATATTAGCATTGATATTAATGTATTGAATTTGGATAATAGATACAGGGATGTCAGATTTTTTCTTTATGTTTAAAAACATTGAATATTTAAGAAAATAACTTTTGAGGAGAGAGGAAAGTGACAAGATATATAAGAGCCTCTCACACAGGATACGACACAGGGATTTACCACATTTCTCTGACATCTTATTCACACTCCATCCCACACCTCCACTGCTACCAACATGCTGATTTCAAATAGCAGAGATGAGGCAGATTATTTACCCTAAACAAAATTAGCAACAACAAAAAAAGAAGAAGAAGAAGAAGAAGAAGAAGAAGAAAGAAAGGAGATTTTTCAAAGGTCTAAGGGGAAATAACTGTGAACTTGAAATTTCAACAACAGCCAAATGATTTCAAACTGTAAAAGTTAGATAATAATTTTAGGGAAAAAAAAAAACATTCTGGGAGAATTTACCATCCAGAAGCCCCTGATGTAAAAACTACAGAAGAATAAACATCAGTAAGAATTCTACCCAAAGGAAGAAAGAAATTTTCAAGAAACAAAAGTATAAGGTGTAAGGTTTACATTCTGCCCACCGCATCAGAAAGATGTCAACCCAATTTGCCAAATGAGATCTTTCCAAGTTCTTGGGATTGTATCAGGTTGGAAAGAGAGGAAAAGAAGATGACAAAGGGTTATAGGATTTCTTAAAGAGTTTGAACCAGGGATTTAGGCACTCTCTAATCCTGTAATTAGGCTTCCAGCAGTGGCTGCATCTCTTCTTTGATTTCTTTTTCCTTCACCAGATAATCTTCACTACAGTAGCCATGCTTCTCCCTGCAGAACATCAGCTTCCCTTTATTACCTTATCTCTACAAACCACACCCCACTTCTCTGTAATTTAGGAAATCTAAGAGCAATGGTAGGTATTAGGTTTTCCTCAAGTTCCCAGTAATGGAACATAGAAAATTGATTGAGAATGTTTGAAGGTTGAATACAATGCCACTACCCCAATTTAAACAAGAGATCCTCATTACACTTTATATAGAAGTAGCTCCAAGATATGTCCACCTTAAAGAGACTGTCACGAAGTTGAATCACACCTTTTACCCTGGCACCCATTCCTGTCCCGACCATTAGCAGACTCCAAGATTTTTCCTTCATTTTTGGCCAGGATTCGTTTGTATGTATGAGGGGGACCCCCCCCTAAACAGAATTATTTATAAAAACCTGTGTATTTATTCTTACATGTTTAAACTTCAGTCACTTTCAAAATACTCTCCATTTAATGCAATACACTTAAACAGTTTTTGAATTTGTCAATTTTGATGTCTTTTAGAATTCCTGCTGTTTTTTGTTTCACCTCTCCCACATTAACAGAACATTTCCTTTGATGACTTTTTTCATCTGGGGACACACACAAAAAAGTCACTTGGGGCAAGATTAGGTGAATGGGGGGGCATGGAGGTCATGCTGGTTTTGGTCAAAAAGTTTAAGACATTTATTTTATTACATTAGTACATTACACTTAATACATTAATACACATCATAACTGCTGAACACTCAGCATGGGGTGGGCAGATGAACTCGTAAATCACCCATCATGAAATGGGCAAATGCATTAAAAGAGTCTTCAAAGAAAATTCACTGAAGCCAAACACAGCCTCTCACAATAACACCAGCTGGTACACTGATACAGATGGGTTCCTATTACACTCACCTATTGGGGGAAGCCTGCACTACAAGAAGCTCACCCTCCAGAATATAATTCTGTTTTTTTTTTTTTTTTGGTGCCCCCTGGTATTTGCATAAAATAATATGTAATGCAGAATAAGATAGTGTTCTAGCCCGGTCTTTTAATTTAAAGATAAAGAAATTTAAATCTCACCACAATAAGCATAATATCATTTTAAATTAAATCTTGGAAAAGAGAAACCACTGACCCAAGTTATATAAATATTTTTATTTTTTTACTTACTAATTTATCAAAAATTGTTGAGAACCCATTGTATACCAGACAGTGGTATCTATATGAGTCCTATGAGTTTTTAAAGGAGTTGCGGTAGATTTTTCCCAAGACAGATGGACTTAGATAACAAAAGTGGTTATTTTAGGAACTGCTTATAAATTTAACTTAATACATTTATTTTTATGAGCACCTCATAATGTGCTACTATGCTCTTGGAGAACAATGTTAATTCAGCTTCTTGGTGATCTGATGCACCCAGGACACTACCTAGCTAATGTTCTGATAGTAAATTTTTGAAGACTTGGCATTGGCTTCCAAAGTCTTTCTTCTGAAGCACTCAAATTCTTTTATACTTCCATATTTGAGATTCTTCGTAATCCAGTCCTATGTGTCACCCTTTCTAGTCACCTCTTGCTTACCAAGAGCATAAAAAGAAAGAGGGTACCTGACTGCAGTGTACTGGCCATTACAGAAAAAAGTAATATTTTCAGTATGTTGGCATTTGTAGGAGACCATTCTGTGTGGCGTGGGCCCCGCTACCAGTGGAAAAGCAAGGTCCGATGCACAGGACCCATGCCTATGGATAGGTTTTCCCATGGGGAATCAGGCCTGCAATGTACCTAAGCCGCTTTGGGACTTGCTTTTGGTAAAACTCCCTCACCCTGAATTGAGACAGCAAGTGTTTATTGTAACTTCCTACAATCCATGCTAAACCTCCCCAGTATGAAGTGTAACTGGTTCAACCACTTTTCCCTTTGCATTTGCAAATATCCTTCTTCTGTGATGTGGTTAGCAGCATTGGCTCCTTTGTCTTCTGTAAAAGGTAACCACTTAAAGCCAACCTGTGCATAGTAAATGAGGATCATCATGTAACGTGACCAGAAAAGAAATAAAGGCCAGTCACGGCAAGGTCCAAAGCTTTTTCTCCCCTTTCAAGAAAAGCCATGCTGTCCCTTTTCCTCCACAGGACTCAGTAGTCTGTGTGAATTTGTCTCTTATCTCATCCACAATGTGGCAGACCCCATGGGCCGGGGTCCGCATCAGCCATTCCTTCCTACTGATGTAATGAAGTAGGGAATTAATCAATGAGCATTCCTAACAGAGACTTGTGGACAAATCTGAGGCTAATTGTGGACAATTTATGTGTAGAGACAAGAGCAGACAGGAGAATCAGAAACTAAAGAAGGAGGATGATGCTGAATAAGAAACACAAGCCTTTCTTTTGCCTGTGGGAAGAACACTTATCTACCACTTTTCTTCAAAACTATTCCATAGCAAGTGGCTTCTATTTGCATAACACTTTTACTTTGCAAGGCACTTGCTAGCATATTATTGCCATCTGGTCTTCTAGAAATCATAAAGTATTGGCCAAAAAAACTGAGGCTTGCCAAAGGCATCCAGGTCTCAATAATCGAGCCCAAAGCTTGCAGAACAATGCAGGGAGAAGATTAGAAAGTTTGGAACAGAAGATCAGAGTTGTCCTCCTCTTGTTATAATGCTCTTTGTGTGGAAACATGGTGTCCCAGCTTCAGTATAGGCTATTTATTGCAAGAGGCAAATCTGAGGGAATAGATGCTATTGACTCTGGAAAGTAATTTTGAAGATTTAATGAAACCTATTGGGAGACTAATGGTTACCTAAGGTGTTCATGAAAAGTAATAAAATTTGGTCCTGATAATGAATCAGAAAATGTTTGCATGCATTTCTCCATTGATCAAGCACTTGAGACCTGCTTTCTAGAGAAGCAGCTCTAATGAGATAGGCTTTTCAGATCAGCCAAGGCATGAAGTATTAATTTTTTTCTTTGGTAAGAATCTCTATATCCTAAATAAATTCTCCCCCTCTTCTTGCACAGACCCCAACTTGCTCAGATTTCTGGCCACCAGATCCATAGACTATGATTTTTTGGCCAGAAAGTCTCTAGGATCTTTCTTGACTGTGAACCCTCATGTCAAGCCATGTTCTAGGACAGGTTGATTCCTTTCTGCTACTCTTTTCATATCTACCATATCTCTGCTGGTCCTCACATCTTTATCCCAGCGGTAGTGGTTAATACTCTGTGAATTATGGTAAATGATGCAGTCAACCATTTCCTGTCTGGCCCATGGATGCTAAACTTCCCCTCCTCCTTGGGAACTTTTGGTGATGACTCCTAAAGAAAAGAGAAAGGGGATTAAAATGTATCACTGTTAAATCAGGGTCAAAATTAGGTACTTCTCACATTTAATCCTATCTTTGGGTTCCTTGTATACTATTCGGCCTATGAAGAAACTAAGATTTGGAGGAGTTAGGAACTTGTCCTCTATCACCCAGTTAAGAGTTCCAGGTGAGCTGACCTCACAAAAGTCAATTCATTGCAGTTTGACAATATAAATATAATTTAATTAAAAGGCCAGCTATTTCATACACCCAAGTTACTAGTGCTTTAAGCTTCAGCAGAAGTATAATAGTCGGAAGGTTGAATTCTCCCAAACCTTCAAGTTAAAATGAACACATAATAGCATTTCCAGGAACAAGTTTGTCCCAGAAACCTCACCAATAACTCATCCCTTTTATTTCAGCTTCCACCTTCTTTTCCATAGTTCCTGGATTCAGTGCTTTCTGACCCACCTTGCCTTGTATTTAGATATAGTATGATCAGGACACCGAGGTTTTACTTTAGTTATAATAAATTTCTTTCTGCATTGATACATTTTTCTATTTCCCCTGAACAGAATTTTAGTAAGGATTTTGAGATAACTTAAAGTAACCCACACATTTTTTGATCCCCTACAGGCTTTAAATATTTTTAAATGTAAGTAATTGGCTTATACCCCTATCCCACGTAGAATGGGAAATCCAGCATCTCAGCCACTGGTGCTGAGGATTCTTTTGGAGTACAGCAGTTCTCCTAATTACTTGGCTTTTTATCCTACTCTCTTCTCACTCTTCACTCTTGACTTCTTAAATATATTCCTCCTTTCAACATTCTATTTTACCACTGGAAAAATTCATGATGGCTTCAGTTGATTCCCAGAGTACCACTGGCTTAAAGATAAGTGTTCAGCAGATATTGCTGAAAGTTCAGGGCTACATAATGGTACTACATTGTAGAACAATCGAGACAGCTATTTGTCCTTTATAATCCTTTGCCAATCCCACATTCTAACCTGTAGAACATTTTCCCGTTGTCTTCATCTTATTGGAGTCAGCATCCTGCTATGATATTCACCTGGGAGTTCCTGTTCTCTTCTCTTCTCTCTCTCTCCTTCTCTCAACAAGAAGGAGAGAGAGTGAGAGAGAGAGAGCGAGAGAAAGAGAGAGATAACACCAATTTGTTGGCCCACATATTTATGTATTTATTGGTTGTACCATAACTGGAGACTGAACCCTCAATCTGGACATATTGGGACAATGTTTTAACCAACTGAACTGCTCAACCAGGGTCCTCTCTATTTTTCTTTCTTTCTTTTTTTTTTTTTGTTGTTCAAGTACAGTTGTCTTCATATTCCCTCCATCACTCCCCGCCACCCCAGCCATCCCTACCTCCCACCCACTCCTACTCCACTTTTGCTTTGTCCATGTGTCTTTTGTACATGTTATTAACAACTCTTCCTCCTTTTCCCCCCATTAACCCCTCCTACATCCCCTCTGGTTACTGTCAGTTTGTTCTTAATTTCAGTGTCTCTGGTTATATCTATTTTTCTTGATGAGTCTGGTTAAAGCCTTGTCAATTTTGTTTATCATTTTGAAGAACTAGCTCCTGGATTTATTGATCCTTTTAATTGTTTTTTAATCTCTATGCCATTTAATTCTACTCTGATCTTGATTATTTCCATCCTTCTACTCACTCTGGGCTTTGTTTGTTGTTGTTCCTCTAGTTCTTATAGAGGCAGGTTTAGGTTGTTTATTTGAGATTTTCCTATCTTCTTTAGGTAGGACTGGATGGCTATGAACTTCCCTCTCAGGACTGCCTTCTCTGTGTCACATAAGTTTTGGGCTGTTACAGATTCATTTTCATTTGTTTCCTGATGCTTTTTGATTTTTAACTTGATCTCATTGTTAACCCATTCATTATTTAATAACATGTTATTCAGTCTCCGTGAACTTTAATCTTTTTGAGTTTTTTCCCTAAGGGTGGTTTCTCTTTTCAAGTCAATATGATCCAAGAAGATGATTGATATGATTTCAATTTTCTTGAATTTGTTGAGGCTTGTTTTGTGTCCTACTGTGTGGTCTATATTTGAAAATTTCCCACATGCATTTGAAAAGAATGTATATTTTGCTTCTTTGGGATGGAAGGTTCTGTATACATCAACTAAGTTAATTTGATCTAGAGTGTTGTTCAATGCCATAATATCCTTGTTGATTCTTTGTTTGGAAGTTCTGTTCATTGTTGACAATGGAGTGTTACAATCCCCTATGATGAGTGTGTTGCTGTTGATAGCTTTCTTAAAGTCCTCCAAGAATTTTCCTTATATATTTAGGTGCTCCTGTGTTAGGTGCATATATGTATATGAGGGTTATATCTTTTTGGTGGACTACTCCCTTAAGCATTATGTAGCAACCTTTTTTGTCTCTTTTTATGGCCCTTGTTTTGAAGTTTATTTTGTCTGCTATAAGGATTGCTACCCCAGCTTTTTTTTTATGTCCATTTGCTTGGAATATTTTTTTCCATCCCATCACTTTCAGTCTGTGTGGATCCTTTGTTCTGAGGTGGGTCTCTTATAGACAGCATATATGTGGGTCAAAAATATGGAACATTGCATGAATTTCCTTGTCATCCTTGAGCAGGGTCTGTGCTAATAATCTCTGTACCATTCCAATTTCAGCATATGTGATGCTGAAGTGAGCACTTAATGCAATATATGTTAGAAAAATAGTTCTGAATTCTTAAGCAATCCCTACAGCATATCCTTGGAATCAGCTATAAAATTCCAAAGTACCTAATTTGTTCGATCAATTAATTGATTCTTCAATGTTTTAAAGCAGAGGTGTCCAACCTTTTGGTGTCCCTGGGCCACACTGTAAGAAGAAGAGTTGTCTTGGGCCATACTTTAAATTCACAAAAACTAGTGAAGACTTATGCGCAAAAAAAGGTCAATGCACTCAATGCATTATATCTGCCACCACAGATAAGCAAAAATGTCTTCATATAATAATCCTAATTATGAAGTGGCCCCTTTGATTATCTTTTAAAATCATTGAGTAGGTCCCATGTTTGTGATTACTAATATAGAAAATGTACATATCTAAGTAATAATATGCCATCATATCTGTGTTTATTTTTATGTGACATTGCAACACATAATCACAAAAATATATCATAATGTTTTAAGTAAATTCATGATTTTGTGTTGGACCACATTCATAGCCATCTTGGGCTGCATTTTGGCCCATGGGCCATGAGTTGGACACCTCTATTTTAAAGGGTACCAACCCCAATAGCATATAATTTTTTCTTTTCCAAATAGAGTATGAATGAATAGAAGGTAGTTGCCATTTTTGTATTTAACCTGTTGTCTTTGTGAAGTTTTTTTTGTTTCATATGGTTTTGAAGTTAATCGGAAAGCATCCTTTTTTAAATGACAATAACAGCTCATCCTGCTACTCCTCAGTGAGGTCTATATGCAGGCCTGGTCCATAACCCTGCTGCTGTGTTATGTCCACCAGGATGCTGCTAATGTTTCATAGTATCTGTGAACATAGCACAGACTTGGATGAGATCAAGGCTTACAAGGACCTTTCCTGTCTGGTGAGAAGAGTCTTTCTTTAAAACCTTTTCTGATTGGAAACTGCATCTTTATTCCCTTAAAGTTTGTGGACCTAAGATAAATGCAAACAGATAAGGAACAGGTGGGTACAGCAAGGAAGCAGATAGATAAAACTTAGTCAAGGAACACATGTAAAGGGCCCATGGACAAGAACAATGGAGGGAAAATTAAATGTGGGAGAGGTGGGTGGGCAGGGCAGAGGAGAGGAATGGGTAAAAATGGGGACAAGTGTAATTGAACAACAATAAATTAAAAAAAAAACTTATAAATTAGATAAAGGCCTGAATAGCATGACCTTGGAAAAGCAACTCTTTTATCTCCTCTAACTTCATTGTCATCACTCTTCAACTTGGTTAGCAGTATAGAGGTGACCAAAAGAATTGAATTCTCTTCTCTTGCTGACCACAGCAACCAATGTTAATCCCAGCAGAAGAGTGTCAGATGGTTGTGAAGGGGCCAGAAGGCTGAAAGGCATGAAAGAGTGTTGCTACAAGCCCCCTTCACTACACTAGCATCTCTGCAGCCTGCTGCTTACCGTGTGCAAAGCCATCCTTTCCACAGGTCTGGAAATTCATTAGCTAAGAAGAAAGTTACACAAAGTTAGATCAAATTTTAAGAATATTTTCTAAGAGATAACAAACTCTGCTTCCATCTTTAAAACCTAGAAACTTTAACCAATTGTTAAAATTTTTATTGTATTAGTCTATTTGGGAGAGTGATGGTAGGGGGAGTGATGGTAGGGGAAATCTCTCTGTAAATTCCTTTCAGGTTTTAAAATCAACCCAAAGTGTGAATTTTTCATTCTAAGAGCAATAAGTTGTTTTCATTTCTCCAAACCTAATAAAAAAAAGTACAGCAAGGGGAGGTTAAGGGAAATGATTCTTATTCTTTGTTGTTTTTGTTATAAGCCTTTATAAGTTTCCAGAAGGAAAATCAATCAACTATGAAGTATAGGCTGAATACCTGCCCTGCAAAATATTGGATCAGGAGATCCCAATGTAATCTTCAGGGCTCTCAAAGTTTCTACAAGATCAGTCTTCATGGTATATCAGCTCCCACAGATCTTCATGTGGATTAATCAGTGACCTCTACGTCTGTGACAAAACTCTCCTTATGAGGCCTTCTCAAAGTACATTGTCTCACAGTAATGGGAAAACACAGCTGCGAGAAAGCGGTTGGCTATGTTAGTTTTGACCCCTTTCTAGAAGCTGAGAGAATTTTTTCAGTGGTCACGTCAAACAAAAATGTTGAATGCATCTGCGTAAGCACTGGCTAACGAGCTGATGTAGTGAACTGGACATGAGGTGAGGACAGCCTCCTGAAGTGAAGAGCTACTCATGATGGGCACATTATTCCTAAACGATTAAAAGTACCAGCACAATGAAGTGTATTACTCAAAATGCCATTCTAAATTTCAACAGATTATCCCACCTCCCTGCCACACACACACACACACACACACACACACACACACACACACACACACTTTATGCACTAGAGTGAATGAATAGATTTCTTAGGGGAATTTCTGATGTTGAGTTCAAAGACTTGTTGAAAGAAAGATACTTTCTAATTGGAGTTCGTGGTTTGCAGCTGAAATAACTGTACAACTGGTATTTTGTCTTTGTGTTTCAAAGAGTTGGGCACCCCCAGACTAGAGAGCATGATCCTGTCCTGGAAGCCCCAGGAGTCCCTTACATTGACCTGTTATGAATGTATGATCTAATCTCACAAATGTCAAAGAGTGAAAACCAAGGGAAAAAATTAAGGAACTTTTCAGAGAAGCACAATACAAAGGAATTTAGCTCCCATAATCACTATTCTTAACCACAAACACTTCACTGATGGGTGAATCCAAACCTCAGCATTCTCACCAACTTCTCCAAGTCGGAGAGATCTATTCTGAGAATATCCTTATCTATGACTTCCTTCCTCCTCCTAGGAAGTAGTGGCAACACCTGCTGGAAAGAAACAAATGAAATGGGAATCATCCAATGGGACTGACATTTCCAGAAGGATATCGAGGCTCCAGGACCTTCTATCAGTCCAAGAAATATCTAGACCTCCATGGAAATAGGGCACACCTCCTAATTAGGTAGGGGAACCCTTGTATTAGACATTTAATGGAACCTCATAAATGTCTGAGACCAGGTATTCTAAAATAGACTGTAAATCACCTCAGAGGATTTCTTCACATTATATAATTTCATATATTTTGTGTTGTAAAAAAAAAGCTTCCTGAGAACACAAATGTAATATGTTCAGAATGAAAAGGAAAAGAAATTACAAATCTAAAGAAACAAATTAAGGATGGAAATTTCATTGTTAGAGAACTAACAAATAGGTTAAAAAGAGCAAGAAATGCAAAAAAACAGAATTGATAATTCAAAAGAGAGAAGGTTTGAGCTAACTGTAGTTAATGCTTATAAAAATAGAGATTAAGACAACAGAGAAAAGCTAATAGACATAGAAAATAGCTAAGAATGATCTTATACACATAAACATTGGACACCTATAAATTTTAAAACTTAGCAAATTGAAAAGAAAAAGCATTCAAAGATACTAAGAAAAATTTCCCTTGAACTAAAATTCCCCACTAAATTTGCAAATTAAAGAGGCACTCTACCAATCAAAATGTATCTTAGTTTCTCAGACTTTAAGAAAAAAATAATTATTCACAAATCCTGATGGGAAAAAGTGAGTCGTCTCTAAGAAAGAACAGAGTAAGTTTCTCCTCTGCCATGTTCAATGACAGGTGTCAATGTTCGCCAAGGAAGTTCTGAAGAAAAACAACTGTGACAAAGTAAATAAAGTTCCACGATGATGTAGAACTAAAAGCCTATCTAAAGGCAACAGATATTCAAAAATACTAAAGAGAATGAGATTATAACTGCAGAAACTATTCTTCCATACTTATTGCAAATTTAAAGAGAGAAAACCCAGATGGTGATAAAAATTAAACAAATTGTCAAATTACTTGAATTGGAGAAGACAGTTATGATTTAGAGTGCTGTGCATGAAATTGTCTTAAATATAGAATTAACACTGAATAATTTGCAGTTTGTTGTTATAAAATAGAAAATAAACAGAAGAAACTTTGACAATACAGAACAAATCATGAATAAAATCAGGAGGAGAAAGGGGGGAATGTAGAAAGTGGTGAAGTGTTAATTTTCTCATCTTTATAACAGGGAGTCAATCTGTTCCATGTCTTGTGAAAACATGATTAAAAACAATTCTATTTCTACTTTCTTACAATTTTTCCTAGATTATTTTCTTAAACTTAATCTTTTAGAAAATGATAAATCTATGTCATGTAGAATAATAAAGCAGAATTTCAGCTTTCCTTTTATTTTTCCTCTATTTATTTTTTCTTCTACAATTAAATTCAAGTAAAATTAAATGTAATATAATATTTTAAATAGCAACAGTACTTTGGTATCTTGTTGTCTTTGTTTTTCTCAGGTATAATTTATATGCAATAAAATTCACCTTTTTTGGATAAACACTCTGTGGGTTTTGACAAATGTTATGTACTCACCAGCATAATCAAGAAATATACAGAATATTTCTATTATTACAGAAATTTCCTTTGAACTTCTTTGTAGTCATCCTCATTCTCATCTTCTCACCCTTCCTCAGCAAGTGCCTCTGGCCAACCACTTATATGTTACCTGCTCCAATAATTTCATCTTTTTCAGGCTGTCATGTACATGGAATCACAGTGCATTTGAGTCTGACTTCTTTTATTTAGCAGTCCCAGTTGTTGTTGTGTGTGTTTATTCCTTTTCATTGATGAATATTATGCATATATCGCATTTGAGAAACCTTTGAATTGTTTCCATCTTTTATGACTATTAACATTTGCACACAGCTTTTGTGTGACACTTGTTTTCATTTCTGTTAGATAAATACCTAATTTTTTTTTTTCAGGATCATAGTGTAAGTGTATTTACTTAACTTTATGAAAAGCCGTATGCTGGACTGTTTCCCCAAATGGCTTCACTCTTTTCTATCACAACCGGTAACATATGAGAATTGTAATTGTTTTGCATCCTTGTCAACATTTAGTATTGCCTGTTTTTTTTAAGTCATTTCAATAAGTATTTAGTTCTTACCATTTTTTTGGTCTGTGTAGCTATTTATATACGTAGAACAATGCCTAAATTGCCATTATTCTTTGGTTAATGATGATTATTTGATGGTGATTGGGTCCAGGATAGTTTGGAAATTTATAGCTTTGTCTTTGTTTCTGAATTGCTTACATTCTTTATAATGAGTACACATTATTTATTAAAAACACTTAATCATCTCCTTATTTGGGAATATTTAGACTGTTTCCAGGTTTTTGCTAAGCAAAACAGTGTTCATTTCTATATTAATCTTTATTTCAATATTATATTTTTAAAGTATAGTCTTAGCTACATAATTACTGTGTTAGATAAGTGAGTAAATTTATACTTTTGATACATATTTATCAGTTGCTTAGAAAATATTATACCAATTTATATTTCAGACAACTATATTTAAAACTGCCTGTCTTCTCACATCTTTATTTGTATTGAATATTCTTGTTTTAAAATTCTGTTAATTTGCTAAGTTATACATATCAACAGTATGGATTTTAATCAGATGAACTTTTGTGTATTTTCCTCAAATTGACATCTACCACTTCAGTCTATTTGTTCCATTTTAAAGTTTTCTAAATTAATGTGAAGTCAAATCTATTATCTTTTCTGTGCAATGCATTTCAACTTAAAATGTATTTTTTGATATATACTACATTCTTATATAATTTAGTTATTTGAGATTTTAGCATTTAACTCATGAGCCTTGAGGGAATTGATAAAATCTGAGATAAAACTCTAATTCTAAAACTTTCTTTAGTTTTCCCTGAGATAACTAACCGGTAGTTCTGCTCCTGTCTTGTGTATTCTGATATCGTCATTAATTTATGCTTAATCGTGTAAGAATAGTAGCATTTGTTTTAGGGCAATTATGATATAAAATTATAGTTAATGTTTATTAAATACTGACTATTAGATACTTCAATAAACTTTTTGCATGCATTGTTTATTTTGCGGTTTATGATAATGACAAGAAGCAAATATTAATGTTATCTTTGTTTGGTAGAAAGGAAACTGAGGCTTGGTGAGATTAAAATAACTTGCACAAATAGTATTTTTAGCAAGTAGTGGAGTCAAGATTCAACCCTAAGGTCCAAAAGTTGTTTTTCAATAATATTTGACTTTCAGATCAATTTTACATTTACAGAAAAAAATTAAAGCTAGTAGAAAGAGTTTTTGTATACCCTAAACCTAGTTTCCCCTATTATTAGGAGCTTACATTAGTAACATTGTTATAATTAATGAACCAAGTTGATACATTTTTATTAACTAAACCCCATACTTTATTCATATTTTCTTACTACTTAATGTCCTCTTCTTGTTGCAGGGTCCCATCTAGGACCCTACATTACATTTAAATGTCATTTTACCTAAGTTTCTCAGGCTCTCCTTGCTTTTAATGACCTTGAAATTTTAATATTGTAGGAGACATTTTATTTAGGATTTGTCTGATGTTTTCTCATGATTAGCCTGAAGTGATGAGATTCGGGGAGGAAAATCACAGAGATAAGATACTATTTTATCACATCATGTCAAATATACATACTAACAACATGATTTATGACTATTGATGTTGACCTTGATCACCTTGTTGAAAAAGTGTTTGTCAGATTTCTTCGCCATAAAGTTACCCTCTCCCCCTCACACACATAATTTTCTATGCTGTACACTTTGGAAAGAAGTCACTACTTGTAGTTCATACTTAAGGACTGGCCTGTATCACAGCCTTTCATTTAGAATGAAGTGCCTACAAAATTCATTTGACAGTCTTCTGCATGTGAGATTTACCTCTTCTTTCCCGTTTATTTATTCTAGTCATTTATTTATATCAGTATAGACTTATGGACACTTATATTATATGATGGGTTATAATTTATTTTATTGCTCAAATTGTTCCAACTTTGGCTATTAGGAGGTCTTTCACTGGGTCCTGGGTCCTTTGGCCATACCCCGTTGATATGCACATGTTGAATTTATTTTTAACACTGTTATTCTCTGGTACTACAAGGTGCTCTATAATCACCTTGTATCATCCCTGCCCAACTCCTGGACTTGGTGATTTCTGCATGGAGCCCTCGATCTTTGTATTGGAGAATGATATTAGAAACTGTGATACGGGTGCTATGGATGCTTCCTGCTAATGGGGTCTCATTTCTTTAGGCCCTCTCAAATGAAAGGGCAATAAAATACTGTGTTTATGTTTATACTAACCTGTATGTATACATATATCTATACATATTTCTATACATAAATATTTATATGTGTATTAAATGAAATATGTTCTTTTTTTCTGATGTCTTTAACTCCAATCCATTACCACATGGATTATTGTGGCTTCTTTCTCTTATCTGTAACTTCCAACTCCAATAGTAAAAACCCAGTTTTCCACTATTTGCCATGCTTTTATGTAATTATTCACTTTTGTTATATATTATAGCATTATGAGAGCTGTTAATCTGTACCCCTGTGGAAAACAACTTCATCAATTAGAGTACAGTATTGTTATATGCAGTTCTGCCCATGTCCTTTCTTGGCTTAATGTATTAGCTAGCATTTCCAGTATATAGCAGTAATAAAAGGAAACACACTTGCCTTCTTCCCTGTCTTAGAGAACATCATCCAATTTCTCATTTTAAGTATATTAGCTGTAGGATTTTGGTAGATTTTTTTTAAATCAAATTAAGTAAGTTTCACTGTTCCTAATTTGTCAAGAATTTTTATCATGCATGGGTGTTGCATTTTTGTCAAATGTTTTTTTTTCTGTATCAATTAGTATAATTATACAATTTTTCTTCTTTAACCTGTTGAAGTGCAGGACCACATTATTATTTTTTAATGCTGAATCAGCCTTGCATACTTGGAATAAATCTCAGTTTGGTCATAGTATATAATTCTTTTTACAGTTTGTTAGATTTTTATTTGCTAATGTTTTGTGGAGAATTTTTACCTCTATGTTCATGAGAGATATTGGTCTCTATATTTCCCTTCTTGTACTATCTTATGTGGTTTCAATATAAGGGTAACACTAGCTTAATAGAATAAGTTAGAATAAGAGTTCACTCTGCTTCTCTGTTCTAGAGGAGTTTGTAGATAATTGGTATAATTCCTTCTTTAAATGTTTGGTAGAATAACTGGTGAACCTAAGTGAATGTGGTATGTTTTTTAGAAAGAAGGTTATTAATTGTCGATTCCATTTATTTAATAGATATAGGCCTATTGAGATGACCAATTTTTGTTGTGTGAGTTTTGATAGTTTGTGTCTTTCAAGAAATTGATCCATTTCATCTAAGATATCAATTTTGTGAGTATTGGATCATCCATAATATTTATTTATTATCCTTTTTCTATCCACTGAATTAGTAGTAATGACTCTTTTTTCATTTCTGATTTTAGTAATTTGTATATCTTCTTTTTATCCTCATTTTTCTAAAGGTAAGGCATTTTATCCCTATGACTTCTTTCAAGATTTTCTTGTCTTTGATTTTTTCCAGTTTGAATATAATATACCCAGGAGTATACTTTTAGTATTTATCATGCTTGGTATTTTCTGAGCTTCCTGGGTCTATAGTGTCATGTCTGTTCTTAACTTTGGAAAATTTCCAGCTATTATTGATTTAAACATTTCCTATGTTACATTCTCTCTTCTACCTCTTCTATCCCAATTACATGTATGATTCACTGTTTGTAATCATATCAATATTCTAGTCATTTTTTTCATCTTTTTTCCTTTGCATTTCAATTTGGGAAGTTTCTACTGACAGACAAGCTCACTGATTCTTTTATTGGCCATATCCAGTGTTTTCATGAACCCACACAAATAATCTTTTATTTCTTTAACAGTGTTTATGATTTGTAGCATTTTCATTTATTTCCTAGAATTGTATCTCTCTGTTAATATCATCTGTTTGTATTTGCATGTTCTCTACTTTTTCCATTAAAACCCTTAACATATTACTAATAATTATTTTAAATAATTCATAATTTTCCCTAACTCATAATTTCATATATTGTGTCATATTTGAGTATGGATTTGAAGCATATAAGTATTTTGTCTGTTCAGACTAGTATTTCTTGCCTCTTAGCATACTTTGCAAATTTTTGGTAAAATCATGATATGATGTACTGAACAATGAAAATGGTACATGTAAAGGAAAGTTGGCCTTGGAGCTGGCTATGTTAAATGTTTGCTGCAGCTGTAGCTGCTAGAGGCTTCATTTTTCAAGGTGGCGATTAATCCCTGTGACTTCAATTTTGTGATGGATCTAAGACAAGTCCATGATCTTGTGTTTGGTCAGCTTTTTTTTAGAGTGAGGATGGAAGCAATGACTTCTAAGCTTTTTATGTGATGAAGCTGAAAGCAGACATCTGTAAACCTAAGTTTCTTAAAAACCAGCGCTTGTGCTCTTCACTACTGTGCTCTTCTCTGTCCCCTCATATGGACTGTCCACTGTATTGATTAAATTGTTAAAGTTTTAAAATGTGTATCAATACCTGATACCCTCTACTTATATCTTCTCTGGTCATATATATATGTATATGTGTATATATATATATATAAATATTTGTAAACTTTGTTCCTCAGGAAGGCTTTAAATCATTTTGTCACTCTTGTAAGATCTCAAGTCATCATTGATCAACCCTTTCTAATATCTTCCAGAAATTTTATGCTTTTCTTTATATGGCTCTTTGATGCTATCATGGTGAATTTATTAATTGTATTACATATTCAAATTCTCTATTCTTTTTTTAATTTTCAAGCACTTAGGTTGATAAAGCTTGAAAGTAGTGTGCTAAGTCCCCCTATCAAAGTTTTAAAATACTCCAATTTGAAGTCTAAATTTGTTACTGTAGTTTATACTTCCTTGTAAGTTTTTCATTAAACCAAGTAGCTCTTTTTTTTAATTAGAGCTATGATTCACCTTAATGTTTTTTTGATGAACTTTTGTTCCTATTTCATAGAGATTGTTGTCCCTTTTCATACAGAGAACAGGAAATGATGTGATACAGAATAATTTTCCACTCATTTTATTAAGTACACCTTTCCATGAATTGTCAAAATAATACTCCTTCTTTCTTGGGATAAATTTTCTCCTTGGTCTTTCTATAAAAATTTGACATTTTAACAAACATGTACTGAGATTAAATTACATTTAGTCTCTGAAATACGTGCTCAAGTTATTGAGACTTTGGCCCAGCAGTTGTGAAGCAAAGGGTAGCATAGTGAAGATAACAAATATATATAATGTTAATTAAAATTAAAAAATAAAAAATTACAATGTGATAAATACTGTAAAAGTGGTATACCAAAAATTGGCTATTAAATCTTTATTGTTTGATATTTCTAAACATCCACTTCCTTGTGTAAGGAAGTAAGGGTAGCACTTATCTCTGGGATTACTGTTGAAAGTACATAAGGGTGCCTGGTCCAGAGCCATTACTTAAACATTGTTAGCTATTATTCTGGTATGAACAGTTCACCATGAACCCCAAATCTAAAATTCTACCATCAGTCACTTCCTTCCCCCATCTCCTTTATTATTTCTTCAAAGCACTTATTAATATGTCAAATTCTCTTATTTATTTGATTACTAGTTTATTGACATATCTTCCCATAAGAATGTAAATCCAAACAGGCAAGAACTCTGTTTTTATTGTCACTACTATTTTTTTTTTTTTTGCCCATGGTCTGGAAAAAAGATACCCAGTCAATGTTGAGGAATTAATTAAAATATTTTTCTCTAATAACTTTATTATCTCAATTCATATTGCTTATAGAAAATGTAAAAACCACACAACTGTATCAGAATTAACTCTCATCTTTAAGCATTTTAGGAAAAAATACTTTGAGCACTTTTATGAATTTTTCTTCCTGGGTTTTTCTCTCCATACACATATTAGGTGATTTTGTACTTACAAATACTGTATGCTGCTTTTTCTTACTCAACTTTGCAATCTTATGTATTTTCCTTATATTTCAAAACTTTTTTCCATGGATTTACATTACATGTTCTTTAACCAAAACCCTAATTATTGCATATTAAGTATTATACAATTTTACATTAACATATAAGTATAAGACCAACATAATTATAGTCATTTATTCAACACATACTAATTAAGCCCAAGTACATGGTAGGATCACATGGAAGAACAATAAAACCATGTCCTTGCCCTCAATGAGCTTACATTCTAGTTGAGAAGACACACAGTCAATTAAAAATTGGCCAGGTGAAGAGGGAAGGGAGAGAGGGGAGTGGAAGGAGTAGAATTTGAAACTGAAGAAAAAACATGAGTGAAGGCCATGATGTGGAAATGAGCACTGGATAAGGAAAATTAAACAAACAAATAAAGAAGCAGAGCAGAAAGAGTAAAGGAAAGTGAGTGTGTCACCTGTGTATTTGTGTCAATTTGATGTATCAGGTATAGGTACTGAGAAATTAATAATAGAGTATGGATTCACCAGATGTGGGGCTCAAAATTCTAATTGTTTTTCTAACAGTGATGACGAGCACTGACTCATCACCTAACACTTGACCAGGAGTACAGCATGCTTTTCATGATAAGTAGAGTCACTCATGGTCATAGAGCCAAAACAGTCTGTATTAATCCATGGGCGTAGCCTTAGAGATCCCAAGCTCTAATCAACTGAATAAACCTATCCCAGTATCTCTATCTCTATCTCTCCCTATATCCCTGTATCATCTATATCATCCATCTCGATCGATAGCATCTGTGTCTATCTATATTTCATTTTATTGGATTTCAAAATAAGGTCATTAAGTAGCCTTGAAATATTTTTAAGGTATTGAAAAAGATGAAGTGTGAATTGTGTCCTCCAAAAAACTGCAGTCATGCCAGAAAATCAAAACAGAAATTTATAATGCAATATCCTAATGAGCATTTATCACTTAGAAAATAAATTGATAGGAAAATGTTGGGAAGAAAGAGTCATTTAACATTTGTGTTTGATGCTTAACCATTGACAAAGTCATTCAGAAAAACTGACCTAAAAAGAAAACATTAATTAAATTCATCTTTCCATCTGTTTCTTGTGGGAATTATACACATCAAAGCCATATGAGAAAAATAGCAAACTCCAATTATTCCATGAATCTCATACTTCATTACACCACATAAATCTCAAAGTAAGCTACAACATGGAGCAGAATACAGGGTAGGACAAAAGTACTTATGAGTGTGCAAACACAGAGCTCATTGTATTATTTTCCATGTGAACAACTGTATTGCTCCATCCTGTATTCTTTTAATTACCTAGAAGGATTTTCTAAAGAAACCAGTAACCAGCACTGAGCATTTATTAGAAATCTTGTGTATGGAAAGCATTGCACAGGCATGGATAAAAATACAAAGAGGAACAAGTTACAGTCTTTGCTTTCAAGGAATATACAACATCTGCCATAAACTGGGGAGCTGTAGAACACTGGTGACAGCTTTTGTTTTATCAGAATCAAATTTGAGCATAAGGCAAAATAAAAATAATCCACTTTGAGTGTTTATGTGCGCTACCAGAACCAGGTCTACTCAATGTTATGATGTCATGATGTAAACAAAGAGGCAAATCGTTATACTCAGAAGAGGTAGCTTTTCATGTCACGTCACCGTCATAAGCCTTCCTACCCGATGTGCATCCCCCTCACAGAGGCCCTGGTAAGTAAAACGACAAAGGCCGTGGTAGAGTCAAGGAACCTAAGTCGTACTTATTAACACAAAGAGCATTTGGCTGGAAAGATGACATTTAAGCTGCCTTTCACTCCAAGGTGCCTGATGTCACCACTGTTAACATTGTTCAATGTATCTAATTAGTTCCGGAAGCCTGTCTAGACCACTGTTTTTGCCTTGAGCACAAAGTAGCACTCCAAAAGGGGCTACGATAAATGCCTGCAAAAGGGTGTACCCAGGCTCTGAGAACAGTTCATTTTTTTTTACATTCTGTCTGAGATATATAAAATGAAGCTTTTAACTCACTTTCTTACTCCATCTTTATAGCTGTACTTATAAAGACATTATATAATATTAATTCTATGAGATGTCACTATCCCTCTTACAGAACTGGTGAAATTGAAACCCACATAGAAATATACATACATTTCTAGTGATAAATGTGCATATGTATATTTCTAATAAAACATATCTGTGAACTATGCATCTCTATCATTGGGATACAGATTTTTTTACCATGTCATGAAATTTTGTCACAAACTTTCAAACTACATGTTTTTGATCACACAATTTATATCATGACAGGTGGTCTATCCAGTATGATGCATTTAATAATCTGGGGCTTGCATTGCACAGATCCTTTAATTTTATGTTTACGAGAGAGAACATTTCACTGTTGTGGTCTCCCCATGGACTTGGAACAGACTGAGACTGAAAGGAAGTAGCACGTATACCCCAGAAGTCCACAATGGGACAGCCAGGACTCCAGAGGTGTGGCCAGGGCAGCACAAGTCCGCTTAATGGCACTCAAAGAAGCTGTCAAATGGACTGTGCCTTTCTTCCTAGGAACTGAACTCAAACAGCAGGGAGGCAGCTTAGGGTTATCTGCCTTTTGGCAAATTGTATGAAGAGATTTTACCAGAGGATTTGTGGGTACAAGGGCAACAGCAAGCAAGATGCTTATATTTTTGAACTTCATTTGAATTATTGTTGTAGTAAAATAAAATTTACCAAGTGAACATATAATGATATTGGGATAAGGGGAAAAAATAAAGCAAATCTTTCATCAGTAAAATCCGGGACAGCTGCCACTCCTCACAGGAAGGTCTCCTCTGAATTGTCAGATTTTTCTAACATGTGACCTTGTGCTATTTATAAAAAAGAGAGTATTCCTCTAAGGGCCAAGATCTAAGACATAAAATACAACTGATTAAAGAAAAACACAATTGATGTTTCATAGAGTTTGGGGATAGTATAATGAACCTCTGAATTCAGAAAATGATACCAATTCTAACCTTTAAGCTCTGGAATGGAATCTGGCTTTGGATGAGTTGGAAGTTTTCCAAAAAAATTAACCTCAGCTTTTCCTTCAATATAAATATCATGCATTAATTCTGGAAATGTGTCTTTGGATGTTTTCTCCCCTTCTTTACTGTGTGCTAGATGCCTCTGAGGTGGGTCATGATGACATATTAAAAGAAAAAATTAGTAACACCTACTTAATCATCACCTGCTATTTATTGGCCTGGCCCTGTGCACGCAGCATCTCAGTATCCTGTCAGCACCACTAGGAGCCTGGCATTAAGCTGACTGGGGTGAGGGCACTGAGACATGGTCAGGTAAGTGGTTTGTGGAGCAGGAACGTGATCTTTCCTTATCCGATTCCAAGGCTCATGTTTAATCACTGCACTGTGCTAATTCAAAACCTGGAAACAATCTGTCACCTTAAGACATATTAGCTGTCCTTTTAAAAAGAATTAAAAGTCTGAAACTTTAATTTGGTGGATACTCTCCAAGTTAACATAAAAAGCAGCAGGTCATGCACAATGCTCCTCTAGGCACAATTGAGATTAAGGAAGAAATATATAAGGGCTTTAAGGTGATAAGATAGGATAAGACATCACTGATGATCACAAGAGATGCATAAAAACAGTAAGTGGAAAAAATGTTTGTTGCAACTAGCACTTCTAAGTGGCATGCAATCTCCTGAATACTGCATGTGTACCAACTCTTATGAATGTGGAGGTAAGTGATGTTACGATCTCTCTTTACCTGGTGAAGTGATCTTAATCTTATAGCAGTGGTATTGTAAGAAAGTGTCTAAAGCTGGAATCTGGATTCACGTCCAGCAGGCTCCCCCAGAGTCTGGGATCTCCACTTCTTTACAATAATGATTTCACTTGACTTTCTATCCAAAGTGATGGGCTCTAGCTTTCTTTAAAAGTAAAGAATGACATCATATGTGGCTTCTCTGAACCTGATTGAGGTGAAAGCAAAGTGCTCAAAAAATCAGAGCAGGGTGTGACATTACCAGAGGTAGGAGAAAAATCATTTAGGAGGACATTTTCCAACCTCTGATGAGGACACACCCTGAGGGATTCAATATGTATTCTTTTGCAGCAGAAATTTGACATTACATGTTTTTTTCACTTATCCTAGTCCCTGTTTTAGAAGTCTATCACTTATCTTAGTCCCTTGTTTTGGAAATAGTTATTGGTTAATTATTTTCACTTTAATAGTTTTGATATGTTAATACATTTATATTGTTCAAAGGTCAAAAATAACTTAAAAAGAAATAGATACAGTGGAACATCTTGCTTCTGCCTCTGATCCCCATTTATCAGTCTCAACCTGCATTGCCTGAAAAACACGCATCTCCAGGAAAGCAGTGCCTACTATGCATCTTTCCAGAGTTTCTTAATGAATATGAATATATGTCACCTCTATTTTCAGACAGAAGTTATGCTATAGACATTATTCTGTGCCCTCCTTTTCTGATGATTAATTTATTTGGAGATATTTCCATATCAGCATATGGTATCTCTCTTTCTCTCTCTCTCTTAAATTTCACATGTGCAACAATGGAATTTGACCTCTGTGTATACTACATTGTGCTCACCATTCATCCCTACACAGTTGATGCCCTTTACTCATTCTGCCCTCCTCCTCCTCCTCTCCACTTTATTGTGTCACTGTCTAGTGTCCCGTTGTTTGGGTGATCATAATTTATCAACTCCCTACTGAATCACTGGATATTTTTATTGTTTACACTGGACAACCTTGAATATTTTTCATTGTGCACATCTGCATATATATCTGCAAGATTAATTTCCATGGTGAAAATGGGTCAAAAGTTATTATATTTATGATTTTGATAGGTATTATCAAATTGCCCTTTGTGGCAATTGTACCATTTCAGGGCTTTGCAAGCTTTTCGACATTATATCACTCAAAAGAAATACAACAGTTTACACTTAGGGTAAACTGGAAAGGACATGGAGCCCTATAAAAAATGATGACTTGTGGACAAAGGGAACATGGCCAAGGGGAATAAGCCTACAAGTTCTAAATGACCAGGATCCATCCAGTGGCCAGAAATCTGAGGATATCAGTGTATCCCATCACCATGGCTAGAGAGGTCTGTGGCAATACATGTTTGGATAAGCGATGTGTAAGGATGCTTGCCTCCCTCAGTTTCTCAAATGAAGAGTTATAAACCTTGGAATTTGAGGTAACACCATAGATTTAAAAATATATACATATATGCAGTTTTACTTGATTATAAGTAAGGTTGATCATTTTTATATGTTTAGGAGTTTTTAAAAGCTTTTTGCCTATAAACTGTCTTTTCAATCTAATTGTTCTGTTCAACTACTTATCTTTTATTATTGAATTGAAAAAACTATTTACATATTAAAAAAATAATCTGTGCCTGTGATATAAATGTCAACACTCCCCTTCCTTCCCATCAATTCGTATCACAGTGTTTTGTGTTGGTTTTTGCATTTGCTTACAGAAGTCTCTTTTCCATTTTCTTATGTTGTCTTTTATAGTTTGGATTTTGAATTGTTGGTGGTCCCCAGCAATTCCAAAAAGAAATTCCCCAAAAATGAGTTCTCCAATTTTATTCTACTATTTTAAGACTGTATTTATTAATGTTAATTTTTTTCATTTGGAATTGTTGTTGATATTAAATGTGAAATATCGATTCACTACTTTATCCCCAGGTGGGTTATACTAACACCATTGTATAATAACTTATATAATGCTATACACCAATATTAACTCAATGAAAAATCAATTTTGCCTTCACCTTTGAGAGGTATTTTAATTTCTCTTCATATGGATTTATATACTTTTATTAGGTTTATTTCTAGAATGTTGTTTTGCTTAAATGTTTTTCCTGGGACTTCCAGCCAAGATGGAGGCATAGGTAAAAACACTGTGCCTCCTTGCACAACCAAAATAAGGACAACAATTTACAATAAAAAAAAAGTACTGACAGAAAATTGAACTGAATGGAAGTCTGACAACCAAGGAGTTAAAGTAGACATATTCATCCAGACCTGTAGGAGGGGCGGAGTCGGGCAGCTGGGCAAAGAGGGGTCGCAGCAAAGTGGTGACTGGTGGACCCCGGGCACACTAGGTGGCTGTTGGAAGACCCAGTGAGGCAGCAGATTGTGGAGGGGCATGGCACACAAAGCAGCTGATGGACCTGGCAGTCCCACATTTGCTTGCAGATAAACCAGATGAAACTGGGGAGCGAGACAGATCATGCAACCCAGGGTCCCAGTGCAAGGAAATAAAGCCTCAAAAGACTAATTGAAAACACCTGTGGGGGTTGAGGCACTGGGAGAAACTCCCAGCCTCACAGGAGAGTTCGTTGGAGAGACCCACAGGGTCCTAGAATGTACACAAGCCCACCCAGCAGAAATCAGCACCAGAAGGGCCCAGTTTGCTTGTGGGAAGCTGGGAAGTGACTGAAATCCAGCAGAGAGAGGAGCAAGCATCATTGTTCCCTCTCGGACCCCTCCCCCGCATATAACAACACAAAGTAGCAAATGGGTTGACCCTCCCAGGCCAACACCTAAGGCTCCACCCCTCACGACATAACAGGTGTGTCAAGACAAAAAAAAAATATTCCAAATAAAAGAACAGATCAAAGCTCCAGAAAAAATACAACCAAGTGACAAAGAGATAGCCAGCCCATCAGATGCACAGTTGAAAACACTGGTGATCTGGATGCTCACAGAATTGGTCACAAATTAGATGAAAAAAAATGAAGGCTATGCTAAGGGAAATAAAGGAAAATGTACAGGAAACCAATAGTGATGGGAGGGAGACTGGGACTCAAATCAATGGAGTGGACCAGAAGGAAGAAAGAAACTTCCAATCAGAAAAGAACGAAGAATTCAAAAAAATAAGGAGAATCTTAGGAACCTCCAGGACATCTTTAAATGTTCCAAAATCTGAATTATAGGGATACCAGAAGGAGAAGAGGATGAACAAGAAGTGGAAAAGTTATTTGAACAAATAATAAAGGTGAACTTCTCCATTTTGGCAAAGGAAATAGACTTCTAGTAAGTCCAGGAAGCTCAGAGAGTCCCAAAAAAGATGGACCCAAGGAAGAACACACCAAGGCACATCATAATTACATTACCCAAGATTCAAATGAAGGAGAGAATCCTAGAAGCAGCAACAGATGAGGAGACAGTTACCTACAAAGGAGTTCCCATCAGACTGTCAGTTGATTTCTCAAAAGAGACCTTGCAGACAACAAGGGGCTGGAAAGAAGTATTCCAAGTCATGAAAGTCAAGGACCTACATCCAAGATTGCTCTATCCAGCAAAGCTGTCATTTAGAATGGAAGGACAGATAAAGTGCTTCCCGGATAAGGTCAAGTTAAAGGAGTTCATCATCACCAAGCCCTTATTATATGAAATGTTAAAGAGACTTATCTAAGAAAAAGAAAATAAAAAAACATGTATAGTAAAATGACAGCAAACATACAATTATTAACAACCACACCTAAAACAAAAACAAAAACAAACTAAGCAAACAAGTAGAACAGGAACAGAAGCACAGAAATGGAGATCACATGGAAGGTTAGCAACAGGGGGAATGGGAGGAGGAGAGTGGGGAAAAGGTACAGAGAATAAGTAGCATAGACGGTGGGTAGAAAATAGACAGGGGGAGGGCAAGAATAGTATGGGAAATGTAAAGCTAAAGAACTTATAAGTATCACACATGGACATGAACTAAAGGGAGGAATGTTGGTAGGAAGGGGTGTGCAGAGTGGAGGGGAGTGAAGGGGGAAAATGGGACAACTGTAATAGCATAATCAGTAAAATATATTTAAAAAGAAATCTAACAAATAAAAAAATAAATAAATGTTTTTCCTATTTTGTTCTAATTGCTTGCTTTTTGTGTATCATAAATTTACTAATTTTTATTTATAATGTTTATATCTTATGACTTCCCTGAATTATCTCATTCTTTGTGATGTTTCAGTTGATTCTCTTGTATTTTAAAATGCACCAACTCATCTCCTGACTGTTATAGTATATGATGTTTATACTTCAAATTTTTCATTGTTGTGTCAGGTTATGTTAATTAATAATACCAGTACTTTGTGGGATAGTAGAGGTGATAGCATTTTTCTCTGGATCTTGATTTTACTAGGGATGCCTCTGGTATACATCCATTAAGCATGGCGCTGACTTCTGGATTTAGAAGAATGAATATTTACTATGTGTTAAGTACCCATCCATTCTTACTTAACTGAATGTGATTTTGAAGAACAGCTATGGCATTTTCTCAAACGATTTTTCAACATATATAAAAATGACATAGCTTTTTAATGTTATAATATTTATGTTAATGTATTTTCTAATAATAAGCCATCCTGTACTTCTAGAATAATTATTTTTATACTCTCTTGGATTACACTACTAACATTTTCTTTTGGATGGTGCCATGATTTTTTATAACTGAGATTACTCTGTAGTTTTACTTCTTTACCAGGTTTAATTATCAAGTTTATATCTCCTTGCCAAAAAGATTTGAAGGTTTTCTTTTGTCTACTATTTTTTAGGACAGTTTAAGTAGCCTTATGTTACTGGCTTTTAAATTCTTCTAAAGCTTCTAAACCTGCTACTATGCTGGGTATACCTTTTTAACAATTTTATCTATTGCTTCTATTAAAATAGTTCTCTTTAGATTTTTCTATATTTCTTGATATTATTTTGTGTAAATTATACTTTCAATTAAAATACCTATTTTATTCAACTTTTTCAAATTAGTCTTCTTATACATCTCTAATTTTATGTTTATTTGTGTTTCACTGTTTTTAATTGCTGTTTTTCCTTTTTTCCTAATGAAGTTAACTATTTGTTATTTTTTAAACAATCAGATTTTGTTTTTATACATTAAACCTATCATGTGTCTAATTCACTAGAATTATAAAATACGGGCTATAGGGTCGCTGTTACAATTAATTGACTGAGTCATTATAACACAAAAGTAGCCATAGACAAAACATTGATGAATGAGTATGTCATGTTCTAATAAAAGATTTTTATGGATATTGAATTGTAAACTTCATAAATTTTCACACGATAAACTATTATCTTTTTATTTTTTAATTATTAATTAAATGTAAATACCATTTTTATACTGTAGGCCATACAAAAATATACATTAAATCAGATTTGGCTTCACAAGCCATCCTCTGCTTGTCCCTACTTCATTTGATATGTCTTTAGATATATAAATTTTTACACAGTATCTATCCAATATTGGTTCCCTAATATGAACAATAATAACAATTTATCTGTCTCCTTCCTCCCTCTGCATTATTTACTTTATCAATATTTTCTTGGTTATTATTTTATGTTATACTATTAAATAAGCCTGTATTTCCATTATGTGAGTTATGGACACTTATTAATAAGCTTTGACCCTGAGCTATCATAGATGAGTCAACTCAGAAATGCACCCACCTTCTTTCACCTCTCCATTGTCAGAGGATACAATAATATTGTTTTGTTACATTCTATGTTTTATGTTCAATTCTATGGGTAAATTCAATGCTGACTACCAGATTTGTTGACATATGTTTTCCTTTTGTCTCTTAGTTGGCTGAGGATTATCCTCTGGTAATTTTCTTAAAATTAAGAAATTTCTCCTTCCTAAAAGGAGTTTAGGTTTTATATATTTAAAATGTGAAGATACGTTTATCTGGATATGAAACATGGGTCTCATTTTGTTTTATTGAATACTATTTATGTGTTGTTCTTATGTGACTCTTGACTTTGTATGTTGCTGTAAAGACATATGTAAGCAGCCTGATTGTTTTGCCTTATTCTCATGTACCTTAATCTTTTTTGTTTTACCACTCACATAATTCTTTTGTCTAAATCTTGAAATTTTGATAACATTGTTAACATACTGATGGTTTGCTCCTTCTTTTTCGGTGTTCCCCAGCACATTGTCCTCCCAGTGTAAAAATTCAAGATGTTAATTTTGGAGCTGTTTTCTTGAATTATTTCTTTCAAGATAAGCTTTTGTTCATTTTGTTGATTTTTTTCTTTTCAGGGATTTCAATTACATGTATGTTGGAATTTTGTTTTTGCTTGCTTTCTGTAACTGTTACTTTGACCTTTTAAAATGGTTTTATTTTGTTATTTTGTTTTCTCATTTCTATCAACTATTCCCTTTACTATGTTTTTCACAGTGTGTATACTGGCTATAGCTCCTTGAATTTTTAGTTTTATTTACATGCTAATTTTGGTTTTCCTTCTACTTTTCCCTGAGTTATACCAGTTCAACTTCCATATTCTTCTATTATAATTTTCACTCTTTTCTGAGTTCTAGTATTTCTGCACTCAGAGAGTGGTTTAAATTTATATAAGATTCTGCTTAACTTTTTTTACTTCCTGGTAAATTTTGAGGTCAAATACTGTTTCTATGGCACAATTTTTGTTGTGAGTGTTCTTTTTGGGATATGTGTTGATGCTGTTTTCTAACTTTGTTTCCATGTAGGAATTTTGTGTAGTTGCTGGGCTGGTTCTTTTAATATTACTTTTCATTGAATTAGTTGGATCTTCTTGGATCAGTATTTTATAGAGTTGATGGACAAGAGGGGAAGCTACAACCAGAGTAACCTTTAAGTTTTCATTATGTAAAGACTCTTTTGCCCTAGTTGGTATGGCTCAGTGGATTGAGCACGGGCTGCAATCCAAAGGGTTGCTAGTTCAACTCCCAGTCAGGGCTCATGCCTGGGCTGTGGGCAAGGTCCCCACTGGGGGCCATGTGAGAGGGAACAACACATTGATGTTTCTCTCCCTCTCTTCCTCCCTCCCTTCCCTTCTCTCTAGAAATAAATAAAATCTTTTTTAAAAAAGGAATCTTTATTTGCTGCCACAAAGATAGATAGCTCTATACAAACATGCCTTATCTGTGTGAATGTTTTGTAGCCCTAAATCCCTTGATTCTCTGGGTCAAACATAGTGAAGAGTGAGGCTCAACAGCTTTGTGACTTCAGTTACAGTGAATTTTTTTTGCAAACAAGATTATAAATTTAAACTCACTTTGTGCCCCACCTCCAAGAACTATAATTTTACTATTATACTCTGAGCTTTGCTGCTGCTGGGCTCCTTCTCACTTGGTGTTTCATTTTCATTGCCTATCAAGAGTATTCTGTCAATTTTTTATAATCCCAAAGTCCCTTGCTTTTCTAAATTATTATTACTATATCTGTCTTCTTGGTTTGATTAGATTAGAGTTTCTAAACATTTTTGTCTTTTTCTTCTGTTGCTATCGTATGATTTTCAATAGGGAAAGAGGAACAATAATGACCTTCTCAGTCATATTTATGTTATGTTGCACTTTTAAAGAGTTGAGCATGGAACGAGCACCTATCACTAGTTTTCAACAGATGGACTTTTAAGAAGCAAATCCAAGCCTATGATGAGACCATAGAAATTTGAAATTTCCCAGAATAATCCTGATGTAAAAAATATATACATCTAAAGAATCAGCATAATGAAGACTAAGTAAACCATAGTAATTCAGATAAAGAGAAAATTAAGTGTTGACAGGAGCAATGACCTAAGGGGTTATATGAAACAGAGATTAGAAGGATTCATTGGAGGCTTGAGCAAAGTTAGTTTGTGTTCTTCCCTATAGTTTTTGGTTCAAGAACTTTGAAAAATTCTTTTTCATTTATTATTTATTCTCTGTTACTGGTTGCTTTCCATCTACCTCAGGATATCTCAAACTGTGAAGAAAATGAAAAGAGAGAGTACGAGTTGAGGCAAAGAAAGAAGATTTGGGGATAAAAAAATATTTTTTTCTCTGTAGTCTCCAGAATTTATGCCAGTTCTCCAGAACCAAGCCAGGCTCCCAGAGGCACTCAGGACCAAGGGTTCTTGGCAGAGACAAGATTTCCAGAAGACAGAGGCTGCCTTTGAGACACACCCTGGAACCTGAAACCAAGCCAAAACAGCCTGGAGAGGGAGCAGGGTGAAGCAGCTTCAGAGCATTTTGTGTGACATATTTGTTGCTGTCCCCTTTGCTGTAAAATTTTAAAATTTTACTTTTTCCTTCTGAATATTTCAGTCTGCTTTTATTAGTCATTTCAAGGAGGATCATGTAAAGACCAAGGGAAGGCAAGACCCTCATCCCTCTCTATGGCCTCTGCACAGCACTCTGCCTTTGCTCTCTCCACTGTTTACTTATAAGCTTGCCTTTGGCAGCCAGCAAGTTTGTTTTACATTTTACTGAAGTGTAAGGGGAAATACTGATAGAAAAACTAAACAAAATGGTATCGCCAAATGAACAAAGTACCTCAAAGAGTCAAACATTCAGGTGCCCAGAACTCAAAGGCTGATCTTTGTTAAGTACAAGGCACCCTCAGGATCTCTTCCTGCTCTGGCTAATGATAAGATCATCTGAAAATTAATCACTGGTGGAGAGAGGCTATATTCACTGACAACCTACACTGCAGGCCTGAGTCCCTGCTTTCCCAGGTTTCTTGTCTGTACTGCCATAAGCTGGGCAGAACAGGGGGTTCAAATGCCTTTGTTGTTGCTTTAAAGAAATGAGAGGATCTTCTGTCTAGTTAAAGTGTAATTTTTTCTTACTACTAAATCAGCAATTGGTGATAATTAAAAATAACAGAAAATAATTTCTCTCTTATGTGTAATCATGTACCTCACCATAAAATGTACATTTTAAAAGGAAAATTATATCTGCCATATATAAAACTAAAAGTATATGAAAGGATATTGAAAAACATAAGTTTACATGATTTTTCACAGCAATCCTGTGAGAATAGATATTAAGCAGATGTGTGGGTGGGTATGACATAAATATATATATTTATATTAGTGTGTTTTATATATATTTATATATGTATTTGTTGCCATAAAGATAGGTATATGTATATACACACATATGTGTATATCAATATATCTTTGTGTACATATATGTGTGTAGACATATACGTATCATCTCCAAACAAACTTATGTCTTCCATCAAAGGTAAATGGTTGAATGATATACATTTTCATAATCTTTTTGGAGTAATGTAGCAATTTAACACAGAGGAAGATTATAACTTATAAGAACAAATACAATCGCCTTAAAAGCTTATTCTCAAAGCATGTACGAAAAGGAAGGATATTATTTCTTAAATGGAGAAAGAAGAGCAAAATTTAGAGATATTTGTAGAAATAAAAATACAGACAAACTGAGAGATCCTACATGTAAGGAAATTTAACAACCCTTGACAAGGTATTTGTCCAAAGTAGACATGAAACCTAATCAACAAAACAGACAAGCAAGCAAAATATAACCAGAGACATTGAAATAAAGGACAAACTGACAGTAACCAGAGGGGAAGGGGGAGAGGGATCATAAGGGATGATAGAGGCAGGGCCATCAAAGAACATATATGAAAGACACATGGGCAAAGCCAAAGGGTATAGGTACAAGGGTGGGAGGCAGGGATAGGTGGGGCAGAGGGGCATGGTTGGGGCACAGTGGGGACCAATGTACTCAAACAACAATAAAAAAATAAAAATACAGCAAATAGAAAAGTAGATGCCAGTTCTATTTCTACTTTTCTGTATCCCTGAATGAAGTTCAAAGACTTCATGCAAATTTTAATGTCTCTTTCCCACATTAAAAATATCATGGGTTGTTGATAATATATGTTATGTGGCCTGGGTCTTCCACATTCTAGGGTGGGCCAGATGTTGACTGAGATGAGATAACACTGCTGCAATTTATTTCCATGAAAAATTCAATGGCATTAGAATAGTGAGATAATGGTGAGATAACAAACATACCTAAAATATTAGTGGCTTATAACAATAAAAGTTGATTTTTGCTTGCACTATATACTGATTATTGAATTGACTATGACCTCCATTTCACATCTCCTCACTCTAGGTGCCAGACTAAGAGCCCGATGGTTACTATCTGGAATAAAACCGGTGGCAAAAAGAAGAGAGCATGCAAAATTTCAAACTGTCCCCAAGCACTTCTACTGAATCTCCATTGGCCAAAGTTCAAGTAACATGCCCAACTTCATATGGGGATGGGGGATAGAGAAATGCAGCCCCACTGTGTGACTGCAATGGAGAAAACTATGTTATTACTGAACAGCCCTAATGACTACCAGAAATGAAGACATTTAACAACCTTTTATTGTATTTCTGTTCCATGTTGAGGATAGAAATCAGGAAGTGGAAAGGACTTCTCATTTCATTTTTACTATTTAATTTGACCTCCCAATGAAAAAAGTAAAGACTTCATAGATTATGTTCTATATGAAAGGTAGTAACACCAGTGCTTTCCTATAAGATAGAAAAAATATTCTGAAAGAGTTATCTTCATTATAGAACAGAAGCCTTAATCTTCAGAGGAGAAGGGCAACAAACACTGTCATCTATTATAAACAGAAAGGAAATGGAAAGATAACTTCTACCCCTGGAGGAGGAAGAAGGATACATACTGGTTTTAGGATTACATAATTGGAGGGTAAAAAGCACTGATAAAACCACAAACACAAATTCTAGGTACTTGATGATGGCCTAAGACTGAAGCTTGGTCAGAACCACAGAGAATGCCCAAAGCCACCATGTCAGGCTACTCATCCAGTAGTAAGAAGCAACATGCAAGAGAAACCCTCTCTGAGGCACTGCACAAAGGAAAGACCAAAAGCTGAGGGTTGAAAAGACACTGGAGAAAAGAAAAAAAAAAAAAAAAAACCACAAATCTTCTGATAAAACAGCCCCCACTCCCTAGAAAAACATGTAGTGTGCTAAGGTAACCATAGTAACAATAAATCTCAAACCCACCTCAATTGCTAATTAGATAATTCTAACCTTCTCAGAAAAGTTCCAGCAGAAAGATGTACCTACTTTTTGGCATAGACGCTGTGTGCCTCTTTATTATAGCACACAAGATGGCATGTCTATACAAAAACCACAAAGCATTTGAAAAAAAGAGAAAAATTCCCAAGGAACAAAGCAATCTTTAAAAGCAAACTCAGATATGACACAGATGTTAGAACTATCTGGCAAGGAATTTCATGTAATTATGATTAATATGTAAAGGCTCTAATTGAAAAGACAGATAGCATGCAATATCAATTGGGTAATTTCAGCAGAGAGAAGCAAACTATAAAAAGTAGCAAATGAGAGTATTAGAAATGAAAAACACAGTAATGGAGATAAAGAATATGTTTGACAGGTTTATTAGTAGACTTGACAGGGCCAAGTTGTATTAGTTGCCATTAGTACCACAGACTGAGTGGCTTAAACAACAGAGTATCCAAGAGCTGCGAGGCAATATCGAATTGTCCAACATATGTGTAATTAGAATTCCAGGAGGATGGGGAGAGGGAAAAAATTAAAGAAATAAAGCAAATAATTTTTTTAAAAGTAATGACACATGAACTTTAGGTACAAGAAGCTGAGGGAACGGAAAGCAGAAAAACACCCAAACCTACGCAAATACACATTCACAGGCACACCACACAACACCTGAGATTATCATATTCAAACTGATAAAAATGAAATGTGAAGGAAGTCTTGAAGAAAATCAGAGAAAAAGACATTACTTACACAATAATGGAAATAATAATTAAAGCCAACTTTTCTAGCCATGAAAACTAGAAAATAATCATGTGACATCTTCTGAAGGGAACTAAATATCTGGTTAACCAAGAATTTTGTACTCAGCAAAAATGTATATAAAAGTTTTGACATTTTTTTAATTTTAAAAAGGTAAACTGTGGGAATTTGATAGAAGACATAGTGAACAAGAAATACTGGATAAAGTTGTTTGGGTAGAAAGAAAATGACAACAGAAAAAATTTAGATGTACAAAAAGGAAAAGGAAAACAGGAAGAGTGCTAGAAATGAAAGTAACATGAAATTATTTATTTATTTATTTCAAGCATACAATTTTATTACACATTATTGGTCTACATTATTGTGTTTTCATTATCCAAAGTCAAGTATTTTTCTAGCAATAATTATTTTCCCTATTCTAACCCTTTCCTCCTTTTATTTTTAATTATTTTATAAAAGTGACTATCTAAAGCAAAGATAGAAATATATACTGTGTTTAGAGCATATAAAGAAGTACAACATACAACAAAAAAAGCACAGTGGTTGGAAAGGAGTAATTGAGTATATAATATGACAAGTTTATTATAGCACACATGAAGGGATATAATCTCATATTAATGTATACAGTGATTAACTGAAGGTGTATGTTTTAAAACATGTATATTATAAATCCTAGGGCTACAACTAAACATTCTTTATCAATAGAGGACATAGAGTAAAATTATTAAGAATAATTACAAGGAAAAGCAGAAAAAGAGAAAAATAAACAAATAAATGAATAATACAGAAAATGATAAAAGTTAATATATTTTAACCCAATAGTATTAATAACCAACACCTTAAATAAGAATGGTGCAAACATAACATTAAAGAAACAGAAGTTGTCAGACTGGATAAAAGAGCAAGACCTACTGGTATATTGTTTACAAGAAATCCACCATAAGTACAGTTGTACATATGTTCAGACTATAAGGATGAGCCCTGATTGGTGTGGCTCAGTTGGTTGGAGTGTGGTCCCATAGGTCAAAAGTTTGCGGGTTTGATTCTTGGTCAGAGCACTCAGGTTACAAGTTTGATCCCTGTTGGGGCAAGTACAGGAAGGCAACCAGCTGATGTTTCTCTTTCTCACTCTCTCTCTCCCCCACCTCTTCCTCTCTCACTAAAAGCAATGAGAAAAGTATCTGTTCAGATCCTTTGCCCATTTTTTAATTGTATTGTTTGGCTTCCTGATGTGGAGTTTTGTGAGTTCTTTATATATTTTGGATATCAAACCCTTGTCCAAGGTATCCTTTGCAAATACATTTTCTCATAAGGTTGGTACCCTTTTCATTTTGCTGATGTTTTCTCTAGCCATTCAGAAGCTTTTTAATTTAATGAAGTCCCATTTGTTTATTTTTTCCTTTATGTCTCTTGCTTTATGGGACATATCAGTGAAAATATTGCTGTGTGGAATATCTGAAATTTTATGGCCTATGTTCTCCTCCAGGACTTTTATGGTGTAATGACTTATATTTAAGCCTTTTATCCCCACACTTCTCCAAGAAGGATATAGAGAGTGTCCAGAGACATATAAAAGGATACTCAGCATCACTAGCCATCAGAGAGATGCAAATTAAAACCACAATGAGATACTACTTTACACTGTTCAGAATGAATGTTACAAACAAATCAACAAACAACAAGTGATATAGAGAGTATGGAAAAAAGGGAACCCTAGTGCACTGTTGGTGGGAATGTAGACTGGTGCAGCCACTGTGACAAACTCTATGGAATTTCCTCTAAAAATTAAAAATGGAACTGCAGTTTGACCTGGTAATTCCTTTTCTGGGAATATATCCTAAGAATCCTGAAACACCAATTAAAAAGAACCTATGCACCCCAATGTTCATAGTATCACAATTTAAACTAGCTAAGTGCAGGAAACAGCCTAAGTGCACATCAAAAAATGGTGGTACATTTACACAATAGAATACTATGCAGCAGAAAGAAGGAAATCCTACCATTCGCAACAGCATGGATGGAAATGGAGGGCAATATGCTCAGTGAAATAAGCCAGGTGTTGAAAGACAAATACTATACGATCTCACCTATAAGTATAACCTAATCAACAAAACAAACAAGCAAGCAGAATAGAACCACAGACAAAGAACAAACTGACAGTAATCAGAGGTGTGGAGGGGGAGGGATAAGTGAGTAAAGAAGGGGAAAAGTCACCAAGGAACGTGTATAAAGGACCCATGGACAAAAACAACAGGAGTAGAGGATTGAATATAGGAAGCAGGTGTGGGTAGGGGAGGGGGAAAGTAATGGAGGGAAATGGTGATAACTGTAATTGAACAATTAAAAAATAAAGAAAAAAGATGACTTCCAGCCAAGATGGACATATAGGTAAATATAGTTTGCTTCCTTGTACAACCTAAAGAAGGACAACAAATTTAAAAACAAAAAATAAGCAGAACTGCTAGAAAATAGAACTGTATAGAATTCCTACAATCAAGGAGTTAAAGAAAAAACATTCATTCAGACTGGTAGAAGGGGAGGAGACTTGCAGCTAGTATGGAAAGGAAACTAAGCAAGGCAGTGGCTGGAGGCCTGGGTGACTGGGTGGGTGAGGAAGTGGCTGGGGGACTGGGTGGTCCCACATTTGAGAACAAGACCATGCAACCCAGGGTTCCAGTTGGGGAAAACAAAGCCTCAAAACCA